>JAXIVD010000554.1:15000-85000 GCA_036785275.1 Cancer borealis | reverse complement strand
GTCAGAAACTAAGTCGAAACTACTGAAAAAAAATTATATGTCCACTAATGTCACCAGAATCAAAGTCGCTTAAAAGTCCCTAAACAATTAAAATCACAATTAACCGTCAGAGACTAAGTCCACTTACCTTGCGTCGATGCTGGATATGCTACAGGACGTAGGTCTGCCCTCGGAGATGAGAGGAGGGTGACTCGTTGGGAGGCAATGCTTCTTCCTTCTAAATTATAAAGACTATAAACAGAATATGTGGAACTACTTAAAAAAAAGGATTTGAGGGCCGAAAGAGCCGTTTGGGAGCCGGAAGAGCCAGCTCTTTTGAGTGAACGAGAACGAAAGACTCGATTCTCGTAAAATAGCCGGAACACTCATCACTAACTCGTGGGGAGGCAATGCTGCCCCCTCCTTATATAGGGGATAGGCCTCCTAATGGCGGGGCTTATTAGGCTAAAACTTTTTTCTTAATTTTAAATGCTTAGTAATTTTTTTTAGACTGTAAAGAATATAATATCATTTTATAGACAATATTTTTCCCCCAAAATGACATTGGTATCAGCTTGGCATCTTAAGATTTAAGGATACTATGCAATTGCAATTTCAAGATGTTTCATTGCAAGAAGCTGAAATTAGGATCATTTTGTTCGGAAAATTATATGCTATAAAATGATATCATTTTCTTTACAATAAAAAAACAAAACAATTTTTTCATAAAAAAATAAGGTTTTATGCCAGATAATCCATTAATGTAATTGTTTTACGAAAACTGTTTATGACACTGTTTATGACACAATTGTATTAATAAATTTTTTTGGCAATAAAAACGATTTTTAAAATTAAATGCTTAGTTTAATTTTGGATTTTAAAGAAAAACATCAAATTTTGTAGACAATATTTTTTCCCGAAAACTAAAAATATTGGTGTCAGCTAGGCACCTTAAGATTTAGGGATACTACGCAATTGCATTTACAAGATGTTTCATTACGTCAACCTGATACTAGTATCATTTTTTTTGGAAAAATATTTTCGTAATTTAAGCGTTAAATACTTTAAGTTATTTAAGTAATTTAGGCCAAAAATACTCTGTCAGTTTTCAAATCTAAATTACTCATGAAGTAAAGCTGAAAAAGAAATTCTTTTAGTACAAATTCAAAGGCATTTTTACGATCTAGCCTAAATATAAGTAGGCCTTATCTAAAATCTATAGTGTTTGTATAAAAAATCAATATAATTTGGAATAAATTTTTTTTTTCTCCAATTTGCAATGTCAGTTTCTCAAACACTATTTACTTTGAAGACCCCTAAACTAAACTGAAGATAGATTGGAACAAGTTCTATAAATTGGTATCAAAAGAATTTTTTTTTTTTTTTTTTTGCTTTGCCTCTCGAGATAATTAGATTTGAAAAATGACAAATTATATTTCACCATATTCACGTTGCATCTTTATCTATTTTCTACCACTTTTTCATGCTGACTGCTCTTCTGAACTTGCTAAATGCATGTCTCCACCTCTCCTGCGGCCTCGCTGCACAAGACTTTCTACTTCTTCTCATCCTTATTTTGTCCATCTTTCTAATGGAAGAGTTAACCATTATCTTCACTCGTTCATCCCTTACACTAGTAAACTCTGGAACTTTCTTCCTTTGTCTGGTTTTCCACCTGCCTATGACTCTTCCGAAAGAAGAGTGCGGTTTCCCTTCAATCGATCAGTTTTATCGGAATGGAGACAAGTTAAGCTATTATCCACTACCTCAAATGATGTATAAAATAATTAAAGAATGCATGACATTCATTTTTTATATTTGAAAAATAGATGACAAGTGACAACCATTTTTGTAATACAAGGAAACGCATAAACTGTACAAAGAAAATAGAACATGTTAGTGTAATAATTTGGGTATACTTATGTTAATTAAGGAAATAAATACAATATATTCTTATGTTACAGTAATTAACTATAAAATACATGTTTTCAATAACAAATATTCCTTTATCGTAATAGTATATTATAAGATGTAGCCTATGTAGTGTAGAAAATGTCTTCCTGTTAGTGACCATATTCATTTATGTTGTATGAGAGCATCTTTCCTCTATATCTAGTACATAATTACTATAATTCCTTTAACACACACGTAGACTACAATGTCTAAGTGAAGAAAGAATGATACTGGCTAAGTGATGTTCCTGTTGCAGAATTATCTGTCATCACATTCCCTGAACCTAAGTCAAAGATTCTGTACTGGGTACTTAACTAGTCTGAAGATAGATTACTTACTGGGGTACTTATTCTACTCATTGGTGCATTTATTACATCCAGTGGCGATGTAATGTTCCCATTTAACACTTGAATGATCTATCATTTATATCTTTCTTAGCAAATAGCTGTTGTGATTACTATAGCCTAAAAGGGAAGGTCCCATAATAGTGGTCCAAATGCTTTGCATTTGGACCACTATTATATTATATTATTATGCAAGTTTCCTGTATACCAATAGTAGATAAAAAAAAAAAAAAGGTGTTAGACCTAGGCTATACAATAATTAATTTCTTGACGATACGATCTATAGAAACCTAGGCTATACAATAATTTATTATTTGATGATATAGCCTATAAAAGCAAAGCTATACAATAATTTATTTTTTGATGATATAGCCTATAAAAACTAGGCAATACAATAATCAATTCTTTGATAATACAGCCTATAAAAAAACAGGTTATACAACAATAATTCATTCTTTGATCCTCTATTCGTACGGCATGCGCCGGTGTCACCCACCGTATTCGTATTAAATTCGGCATTTTCATCTTATTAAGAGTTTCAAAAACACTTGGAAAGTTATAAAAATAATAATCCAATATTCGAACGACCTATGCCTTATTATTATATACCTGGTAAAGCATCTTTCAAGTTATGTTAGGTTGATTGTTTGGTTAGGTACGGTTTGGTTCTCTTAGGTTCGATTATATAAGCTTTTTATCTAAAAGTTGGGCACGTGCCGTATCCATCATTGTGTATGTATTTTGCGTATGAATTGTAAGACATTTAATAGATTACAAAGTCAGTTTAGGTTTTAATATTAGGGGTAGTACTAAGTATACTACCTTTAACCAATTAAATTGCCTGGAAAGAAAATATTCATCATTTGTTATATTGATGTATGATCTGTTTAAATAAATAAAAAGGAGAGAGAGAGAGAGAAAAGGAGAGAGAGAGAGAGAGAGAGAGAGAGAGAGAGAGAGAGAGAGAGAGAGAGAGAGAGAGAGAGAGAGAGAGAGAGAGAGAGAGAGAGAGAGAGAGAGAGAGAGAGAGAGATAATCATGCGGGCAACGTCATTATTAAAGTTACAAAAGTTGTACTATAGCCTCAAGTAAGATAGGGAAATTTTATGTTGGAAAAAGAAATTTTGATGGCTTGCTAGGGAAATATAGCTGTGGAACCCCACAACAGTGACAACACTGACCCGCCGCCAGCCAGGCAGCGTCAGTTAACTTCAGTTTGTTGTTGCCAGTGACCACGAGCAGACGTGCGCACGATGCTCTCTAGCCTATACACAGGCAAAATGTATTATTCTCTAGCTCTCAACCCGTTACTGCAGTTAAAGTGCTCGTTCGTAGCACATATCTTGCTGGTGTTGAACAGAGTTTAGCTGGTATTGCTCACAGAGACATTATTGGTTAGATTGGTTCCTTCCGGCCGGCTGGTTTGTTGGAAAGGCTCATGACCGCTACCGGGTTTGTCTGCTACCGGCTTTCTACAGCCATAACCAAGGCCAGTTGTCAAACAAAGCTCCGCAGAACTGGTCTAGTTACAATTAACTGTGTCGTTTGTCGAGATTAACTCCCTATAAGATATATGATGTCGAGTCCAGGTAGAAAGCGGGTTTGCTCATTCGGGTTGCATTGTTACCACTTCGTTGATGAGTTGTTTCTGTTTTGGTGGGTGTGTTTGTCTGGTTCTGCACTGTTAACATACTTTTCGAGGATGAAGGGATCACGTATTCCCCATGCTCCTCAACACTCCTATTGCCAAAAAGCATGCGAGACATGCTTCGAACTTGATAAGCTGACCAAAGTTTTACTGATATAATACCATCGAATACCATTGATTAGCTATAATTAATATATCCTTTAAATGCCAGTTATAGGCTATAATTAGTATTTTGTCTTCAAATACCAGAAATACGCTACTAATTTATTATCGATCAAAATATCGGTAGTAAGCTATTATTCATAACATACTCGTAATAGCCTATACAATTAATATATCTTCATATACTGGTTGGTAATGGGCAATAGATGATATATCTTCAGAGAGTTTACTTGTTTTCAAATACTGGAAATAGGCTATAATTGTTATGTAGACTTTGAATAACGTTAACAGGATGTACTTGGTACATCTTCAAATATACTGGTAATACGTCGTATCCGCTCCCCTCGTTTACGTTATAGTAATTATGGGAGCTATAGGAATGGTCAGAGGACGAGATACGAAGTCATTTGTATCAGTGACCTTGATTTCAATGAAAACTTAGGTTAATAGGCTTTTGAACTTCAAAGGTCTTATAAGGGTTCTGCTGGGATCTTATAGAGTCTTCTTGGTTTTCGTTATTTATTATACACACTATGAAATACCATACGGCTTCTGCCAATTCTGTATCTCAATCTCACGTTATGTAGTACGTGTAATTTACTTAAACACAAAAGTCTTCAGTGCATTGTTCTCCAACAATTATTCTTCGGTTACAAAGTATATATATATATATATATATATATATATATATATATATATATATATATATATATATATATATATATATATATATATATATATATATATATATATATATATATATATATATATATATATATATATATATATATAATACACATCCATCTTATTTATGAATATCAAAAAGAATACAATATGAAATAAAAAATCCTAATATAAATAAGGCGCACTTATTGCAAGTCCCGCCGTGGAAGCTTCTGGGAGTTTCGTATTGCCGTTACATGCCGGCTAACAAGAGTGTTATGTCGGAGCATGCTGCGAGGACTTTGTTCATCGATCATGCCTCCGTACATGAAGATTGCAAGCCCATTTTTACTGACAGCCCCAAATCCGATACAGGCGTCAGATTTGGAGCTATCTTCCCTGCTTTTACTCGGTGCGGCAGTCTACCCCCCTTTTTACATCAATTCTTGCCGCAGAGCTGTGAGCCATTTTAGTAGCGATAAGATAACTTTTTACCTTGGATGTTGGGGTTTTATTTTTACCGATTCCAGAGCAGCTATGTCAGCCCTTGAGGATTTTAATAATGCACACCCAATAGTCCCAGACATTTTTAACTGGCTCGTACTGGCAGTCTGTCGTGGGCACAGGTGTCTGTGAAGAGGAACGAGGAGCAGATGAGCTAGATAAGACTGGCACTTCTCGTCAAGTCGCTGCCTGTCCCGTCCCACACAGAGAGAGTTGCAGGGAGTGAGAACTTACTCCTATTGCTAGCACTCGTCGTCCTGTTCGCTACCCCCGACCGCGGGAAGTGCTCCTGCTGTTATGCATGGTACAAATATCACAAAACTAACCAAAATAAACGATATCGTCTGCAAACGCCCGCCAAAATTAGACACCAACAATGTAAACAAATGCGAAAATATATATAAAAACTCAAAATAAACCAAAACAAGGTCGGGATATACTGCCCGACACTCGGTTACAACGTCGCTAATACTAAACAGCAAAAACAAGAAACAAACTATCGTAGAAGACACCACTGGAAGGACAGACGACAGGGAACGTTCACACTCCAACACGGTCAATTGAAGTAATCAAAGATACCTTGTTAAGTACATAAGTATTCAACATGCTTGGCTTATATCAGTCTTCTCAGGCAAAGATTGCTTCCTACCTCATTAATCGGACTAGTGTTTTATTTATTAATTTTTTTTAACTTCAAAGAGTAAATGAAATAAAACCAAATAAGAGATTTTATGACCTACACTAAGAAAATATAACTTCATGAGCACGTATTAAGGGTAGATTCATTAGAGAGCTTTAAGATAAGATTAAATAAGTTAATGGTTAGGGATGATAGGTGGGTTTGGTTTGTTATACAGCAGTGGTTCCCAAACCAGATTAATTTGCTCCCTGTGGATAATAGAAAATGTTTTGCGGAGATAATGGAGGGTTTACAAAAAAATATATATATTGTTTTGATCATCAATATTTAAAACATTTTATGAATTTGGTAACAAGAGGAAAGAATTTGGGAACCACTTATAGACAGACTGCCTCGTGAAGGCCTACAGGACTTTTGCAGTTACCATAGATATTGATGTCCTTATACGTAAATTGTGTGCAGTTACTGCATTATGGAGATATTATTAAACCGTGGAATAAATAATGAAGCTGTTTTTCACATAAGAGGAATAAACATAATTCCATTGGGGAGTGAACTTATTATAAGTACTTACGTTAACAGATTTAAGATTTGGTTGTTAATACTTGTGAATTCTTCTCTTTAGGACCAACACAGTCCAGTATTCGCAGGACTGTGACCGTTGTCACTAACATTCAGAGCAACATTGTCAGTGCAGCAAATCAAGATGCCATCAACACCTCAAAAGCTAGGGGCATCTGTTCAAGCCTTTGGTAGGCTAAAGAATTTCCCAAGAGTGATTGGGACGATAGATGGTGAGTATGTGTTCAAATTTTAAAGGCAGAAGCATTACATCCTAATAAAGATAGAAGGGGGGCACATGCTATTCTGTGCATATCTGCGGGCACTCATCTCCTGTTACATAAGCCTTAGACCCTATGGTGGAAATTAATCCGTTACGCCCCTCTTATTAAATAGAAATGATCATCTTCAGCATGACTTTTGATGACATCTGCAACCATTTTAACATATTTTAGCAAAGTTAAACGTTGCAGGGAAGTTTAAGTTGCCATATATTGTTCCAAGAGTTTTAGAAAAATTTTCACTCTATCTTCTTTTGTCAATGTTATTTTGCCAGATTGTGTATTTATTGTAACTTTATTTATCTCTTGATCTTGATTAAAATAATCTTTAAATTCATCTGAATTTTTATCCAATTTATGGACTTTCTGTAAATGTACATCAATTCTTTTAAAGGTCTTTTTGCAGAAGACACATACTTTTGTGGTGCCCGGGGGGGGGGGGGGGGGGACGGGGGCGTTATGTTTATTTATTTATTGTTGTTAATTGTTATTCTATTCTTTATTTAATTAATTTGTTTTACTTTCACTTCACTGCTGAAGGACCACCAGTGTGGTGCCTTGTCATTAAATTAACTTCGAATGGGGAACTCTCATGGCAATTAAAAAGATATTTACTTTGATTAATTATATTCATTAATGGTCCCTGATGTTGGATATTTCCCTGAATATTAAGAAAAGAAAGCTGCTACCACCCCCAAAGGTTTAATGAGAATTAGGGGATTCTCAGGGAATTTAGTTTCTTCCTAAAGGGAAGTTAAAATATTCGAAAGAGAAAATAATTACTACCAGGGAAATATAGGCGACCAATGAAAAGAAAAGAACTAATTTTACAATTTAGTTATTTGGTAGAGTGGACTGAGTTTCAATAAGGCACATGGATTCGTGGATTTGTTTCATATCCTTTTTCAAGAGTGTTGAGCACCTCCCACATTAACCTTACCACACCAACGGAAGGTTAGTATTAACACAGAATCACTTTCTCAGATTTTACTTGAGTTATTTATTTAATGTATACTTTGAATATCACAGGCTGATCACTGAGTCTTAGAAACACGGCTTAGTTATAGTATCAGACAATTTAATGGCTCATGGCAGAAAAACTTCACCTTCCTCAAAAAAGAAAATAAATACAGAGTTGGCAATACTTATCTCACCTCGAGATACCAAACTCTTCACACATTACACATTATACCCTTGACTCCCTTCCCTGAAAAATATCACCTTAATTAATTAAAAATGTTATAATTTTGTAACTGGGCCTGAGAACAGTTAAAGAACCTTTTCTCAGGGGATTTCCGAAAGTAAGGTGATCTCAATGTTTCTGTTTATGCATACATAGTATAACTCTTCCTCACTAAGTAGGAATACGCGATTCCTATTCCTGAATACATGGGCTGGGTCTATCAGACCGTCTTACGTGACACATAGTTTCCTAAAGCTTAACTTGGAAATTTGGCAGTGGCTTTCTAGCCGTTCATTTAACTACAAAAACAAAAGAAAGTAAATGAGAAATTGGTGTAACTGTCGTGGAGGCATTCTTTCCCTGTGAACACAATCAATGGTGAACCACGAGTCAGTATAATTCACTTCCTTACTCAGAAGTTAATACACAGTCACAATAACATAGAAATTACCGTGAAAAATATATATTGTACACCATGAAATATTTTGTAGGGAATAGGGGACCATGCGGTTTTGAAACCACGTTGTCCTTCTTTAAGAGAAGGAAATTGGTATTATCCACTTATAATAGATCTCAATAGGGGTTTACATGTATTGTCAGACTATTGGGGAAGATTATGGACTATATAATAATGGCGAGAGGCATTGAATTTCACAAATATTGAGGGATTTCGAGAGCGATGTCACTCACCTGTGGAACACAATTTAAGTGGTGAACCACGAGTGACGCTGTCTGGAAAAAGGGCGTGAGATGAGAAGGGGGGAAGGGGGTGGGTTTCGAGGGATTATTCCTCCTTTGAGTCTTATTATTAATTGATTATTGAGACGTGAAATAGTTATCAGTTGATAGGAAATGTTAATTTTGACGCTAAATAAGTGACATTTAGGTATCTATTGAACCTGATTTCTGGATTACTATTAGTGGGAACATTATGTCTTCGTGACTTTTTGCACGTCCCGGCCCCGGGGCATGATCGCCTCACATGATGCAATATTACGTCATCCTTTAAGCAAAGGTTTGTTGAGAAGATAACTAGAGTAGGTTAATTATATTAGACTATGGAGAGCATTTGACAAGTTAATGACTATTAATAGTGATTAGATTATGATATTAATTTCTTTCCATAGAAAACTGTCTTGTGGGAGGGGTTGACTGCATAGCATTTGAAAGTTTGGAGAAACAATTTCTATATTAATCATTAATATAAACATATAGTATAAAAGTATGAAGTGATGTGTGAGATAAAAACATTTATATTAATGCAGTATCCCCTTGGGAATACAGGATCTAAGGCGAGACTAAACTAACAAAAGGGTACATTCAGTAGGCCTATTTGAGATTAAATTGGAGGGCATCACACTTTATTTGTAGATCTTCTTTTTCTTGATTTCTTAGTGTTGTCTCTTTCCCCTAGAAGCCTTCTTTATCTTTTCCACCTTTCTCTTTAGTTGTGAGCACTTTGGCTGGTTCTTCTTTTGTTAAATAGTTTTGACAGTGGCAGCTAGAAATAGGGCACATTATTTTTAGACCTCTTGTTTCAGTTTTTCTTGGGTCTCGCTGTATTTTGTTTGCACCTCCGTTCCTTAATTTATTAGAGTAGAATTGTGAGTCATACTCTTCTCAAAAAGCTATAAAACGGTCAATGCACCGGCTGCTCTGCTGTTTTCCAGGTCTTCTAATATTGTTCCTATGAACTACTTTTTTATCCTGAAAATGCTTTCTGATTTCTTCTTGTGTTGGGACAGTTGCAAAGTCATTAAACAGCTCTTTAAAATCTTTTTCTTTAGCTTCATCTGCTCCTACTCGTTTTCAATAATAGATGGAGCGGAATGGTTTTGCCTGCTCGTCGTTGTGTTGGTGAGTTCCTGTCCTTTTCCTCATCCTCCTTCTCCGACGTCACCTCCATCTAAGAGTGTTCCCTCTCCGTTGGTTCATCCATCTGTGTCTCCTCTGTATTTTCTCCATCTTCTTCCTCAAAAAGCCTCTGAGGGTTGGCTCATTACATAACCTGAAGAGAAAAGAAGTAGAATATCATCAGAAAATGTGTGAGTTTGAAGCATTGATAAACATTTTACATATTTGTTTCCCCTCTTATTAAATTTGAAATGATCATCTTCAGCATGGCTTTTGATGACATCCGCAACCATTTTATACATTTTTTAGCAAAGTTAAGACGTTGCAGTGTAAGTAGCCATATTTGTTCAAAGAGGTTTTAGAACATTTTTTACTCTATCTTCTTTGGTCAATGTTATTTAGGCCAGATTGTTGTATTTACTGTAAGCTGTGATTTATCTCTTGATCTTGATTAAAATAATCTTTAAATTCATCTGAATTTTTATCCAATATATGGACTTTTGTGAAGATGTACAGTCAATTCTTTTAAAAGGTCTTTTTGCAGAAGAGACATACTTTATTTGTAGATCTTCTTTTTCTTGACTTCTTAGGTGTTATCTCTTTCCCCTGGAAGCATTCTTTATCTTTTTCACCTTTCTCTTTAGTGTGAGCACTTCTTGCTGTTCTTCTTTTGTTAAATAGTTTTGGACAGTGGGAGCCAGAAATAGGGCACATTATTTTAGACCTTTTGGTTTCAGTTTTTTCTTGTTCGCTGTATTTTTTGGTACCTCCTTCCTTAATTTATTTAGATAAAATTGAATCATACTCTTCCCAGAAAGCAAGTATAACGGTCAATGCACCGCTGGTCTGCTTTTTCCAGGTCTGTTTAAGTATTGTTCCTATGAACTTCTTTTTTATCGTGAAAATGCTTTCTGATTTCTTCTTGGTGTGGGGACAGTTGGAAATTCATTAATCAGCTCTTTAAAATCTTTTTCTTGAGCTTGATCTGCTCCTACTCTGTTTCAATAATATTTGGGGAGAGGGATGTTTTGCCTGCTCGTTGTTAGTAGGTGAGTTCCTGTCCTTTCCTCATCCTCCTTCTCCGAGCGTCAACCGTCCTTCTCAGAGTGTTCCCTCTCCGTTGGTTCATCCATCCGTGTCTCCTCTGTATTTTCTCCATCTTCTTCCTCATAAGCCTCGGAGGGTTGGGTTCATTACATGAGACCTGGAAAGAAGAAGAAGTAGAATACCATCAGAAAATTGTATGAGTTTGAAGGATTGATAAAACATTTTACATATTGGTTTCCCCTCCTATTAAATAAAAATTATCATCTTCAGCAGGGCTTTTGATGACATCCGCAACAATTTTAACATTTTCTAGCATAGTTTAACGTTGCAGGGATAGTGTGGGGTTGCCATAGTATTGTTAAGAGTTTTAGAAAAAATTGTACTCCATCTTCTTTTGTCTATGTTATTTTTGCCAGATTGTGTATTTATTGTAACTTGATTTATCTCTTGATCTGTGATTAAAATAATCTTTAAATTCATCTGAATTTTTATCCAATATATGGGACTTTCTGTAGATGTACATCAATTCTTTTAAAGGTCTTTTGTGCAGAAGACACATACTTTATTTGTATATCTTCTTTTTCTTGGGCTTCTTAGGTGTTATCTCTTTCCCCTGAGAAGTCTTCTTTATCGTTTTCCACCTTTCTCTTTAGTGTGAGGCACTTCTTGCTGTTCTTCTTTTGTTATATAGCTGTGACAGTGGAACCAGAAATAGGGCACATTATTTTAGATCTTTGGGTTTCGGTTTTTCGTGGTCTCGCTGTATTATTTGGGCACCTCCTTCCTTAAGTTATTAGATAGAAGTGAATCATACTCTTCCCAGTAAAGGCAATAGAACGGTCAATGCACCGCTGCTCTGCTGTTTTCCTAGGTCTTCTAATATTGTTCCTATTAACTACTTTTTTATCGTGAAAATGCTTTACTGATTTTCTTCTTGTGTGGGGGACAGTTGCAAAGTTATTAAACAGCTCTTTAAAATCGTTTTCTTAGCTTCATCTGCTCCTACTCTTTCAAAAATATTTGGAGCTGAATGTTTTGCCTGCTCGTCGTTGGTAGTGATGTCCTTCCTTTCCTCATCCTCCTTCTCCGACGTCAGGCTCCTCAGAGTTTTCCCTCTCCGTTGTTCATTCCAGTCCGTGTCTCCTCTGTATTTTTCTCCAGTCTTCTTCCTCAAAAGCCTCTGAGTTGTTGTAAATAACATGAACCTGAAAGAAAAAGAAGTAAGATATCATAGAAAATGTGTGAGTTTGAAGCATTGATTAAACTTTTTACATATTGTTGTCCCCTCATATTAAATTGAAATGATCACCTTCAGCATGGCTTTTGATGACATCCGCAACAATTTTTAAAACATTTTTTTAGGCAAAGTTAAACGTTGCAGGGTAGTTTGAGAGTTGCCAAAATATTGTTCAAAGGAGTTTTAGAAATTTTTTTACTCTATCTACTTTTTGTCAATGTATTTTGTGCCAGATTGTGTATTTATATTAACTTGATTTATCTCTTGATCTGAGTAAAAGTAATCTTTTAAATTCATCTGAATTGTTTATCCAATATATAGATTTCTGTAGATGTACTTCAATTCTTTTAAAGGTCTTTTTGCAGAAGACACATGCTTTATTTGTAGATCTTCTTTTCTGACTTCTTAGGTGTTGGTCTCCTTCCCATGGAAAGCCTTCTTTTTCTTGACTTCTTAGGTGTGTGTCTCCTTCCCATGAAGCCTTCTTTTTCTTTTCCACCTTTCTCTTTAGTGTGAGCTCTTCTTTTGTTAAATAGTTGTGACAGTGGGAGCCAGAATATAGGACACATTATTTTAGACCTTTTGGTTTCAGTTTGTCTTGGTCTCGCTTTTATTTTTTGGCTACCTTCCTTCCTTAATTTATTAGATAGAATTGAAGTCATACTCTTCCCAGAAAGCAATAGCACGGTCAATGGACCGCTGCTCTGCTGTTTTCCAGGTCTTCTAATATTTTCCTATGAACTTCTTTTTTATCGTGAAAATGCTTTTCTGATTTCTTCTTGTGTGGGGACAGTTGCAAAAGTCATTAAACAGCTTTTTAAAATTTTTTTCTTTATTTCATCTGCTCCTACTCTTTTCAATAATATATGAGCGAATGTTTGTGCCTGCTCGTCGATGGTCGGTGGAGGTTCCTGTCCTGTCCTCATTCTCCTTCTCCGAAGTCATCTCCTTCTCAGAGCGTTCCCTCTCCGTTGGTTCATCCATCCGTGGTCTCCTTTGTATTAGTCTCCATCTTCTTCAAAAAGCCTCTCAGGTTGGTTCATTACATGAACCTGAAAGAAAGAGAAGTAGAATATCATCAGAAAATGGTGTGAGTTTGAAGCTTTGATATACAGTTTACATAGTTTCCCCTCCTATTAAATATAAATTATAATCTTCAGTATGGCTTTTAATGACATCCGCATCCATTAAAATTTTTTTTTATCAAAGTTAAACGTTGTAGGGAAGTGTAAGGTTGCCATATATTTTTCAAAGAGTATTTAGGAAAAAAATTTTGCTCTATCTTCTTATGTCAATGTTATTTTGCCAAATTGTGTTATTTATTGTAAATTGATTGATCTCTTGCTCTTGATTAAAATATATCTTTATAATTCATCTAAATTTTTATCCAATTTATGGACTGTTCTGTAGATGTACATCAATTCTTTTAAAAGTCTTTTTGCAGAAGACACATAATTTTTGTGTAGGATCTTCTTTTCTTGACTTCTTATGGTGTTGGTCTCTTTCACCAGGGAAGTCTTCTTTATCTTTTCCACCTTTCTCTTTAGGTGTGAGCACTTCTTGCTGTTCTTCTTTTGTTAAATAGGTTGTGACAGTGGGTCAAGAAATAAGCACATTATTTTAGACCTTTTGGTTTCAGTTTTCTTGGTCTCGCTGTATTTTTGGGCACCTCCTTCCTTAATTTATTAGATATATTGTTATCTTACTCTTCCCAGTAAAGCAATAGAACGGTCAATGCACCGCTGCTCTGCTTTTCCAGGTCTTTAAAATTTTCCTATGAACTTCTTTTGTTATCGTGAAAATGCTTTCTGATGTTTTTTGTTGTGGACAGTTGCAAAGTCAGTTAAACAGCTCTGTTAAAAAACAGTTCTGTTAGCTTCATCTGCTCCTACTCTTCAATAATATTTGAAGCGGTGAATGTTTTGCCTGCTCGTCGTTGGTAGGTGAGTTCCTGTCCTTTCCTCATCCTCCTTCTCCGACGTTCCCTCTTTCTCAAGTGTTCCCTCTCCGTTGGTTCATCCATCCGTGTCTCCTCTGTATTTTCTCCATCTTCTTCCTCAAAAGCCTCTGAAGGTTGGGTTCATTACATGAACCTGGAAAGAAAAGAAGTAGAATATCATCAGAAAAGTGTGTGAGTTTGTAAGCATTGATAAACATTTTACATATTTTTTCCCCTCTTAGTTAAATTGAAATGATCATCTTCATGCAAGGGCTTTTGATGACATCCGCAACCATTTAAAAGATTTTTTAGGCAAAGGTTAAACGTTGCAGGGGAAGTGTACGTTGCCATATATTGTTCAAAGAGTGTTTAGAAAATTTTTACTCTATCTTCTTTTGTTCAATGTTATTGTTGCCAGATTGTGTTTTTATATTAAATTGAATTATCTCTTGATCTTGATTAAAATAATCTTTAAATTCATCTGAATTTTATCCAATTTTATGGATTTTCTGTAGATGTACATCATTCTTTGAAAGATCTTTTTGCAGAAGAGACATACTTTATTTGTAGATCTTCTTTTTCTTGACTTCTTAAGAGTTGTCTCTTTCCACCTGGAAGACTTCTTTTGTCTTTTTCCACCTTTCTCTTTATTGTGAATACTTCTTGCTGTTCTTGTTTGTGTAAATAGTTTGTGACAGTGGGGAGCCAGAAATAGGGCACATTATTTTAGACCTGTTTGGTTTCAGTTTTCCTTGGTCTCGCTGTATTTTTTGGTACCTTCTTCCTTAATTTATTAGATAAAATTAAATCATACTCTTCTCAGAAAGCAATAGAACGGTCATTGCACCTTCATCCGCTCCGACTCTTTTCAATAATATTTGGAGCGGAATGAATGTTTTGCCTGCTCGTCGTTGGTAGATGAGTTCCTGTCCTTTCCTCATCCTCCTTCTCCGACGTCGCCTCCTTCTCAGAGTGTTCCCTCTTCGTTGGTTCATCCATCCGTGTCTCCTCTGTATTTTCTCCATTTTCTTCCTCAAACGACTCTGAGGTTGCTTTATTACATGAACCTGAAAGAAAAGAAGTAGAATATCATCAGAAAAAGTGTGAGTTTGAAGCATTGATAAACATTTTACATATTAGTTCCCCTCTTATTAAATAGAAATTATCATCTTCAGCATGGCTTTTGATGACATCCGCAACCATTTTAACATATTTTAGCAAAGTTAAACGTTGCAGGGAAGTTTAAGTTGCCATATATTGTTTCAAGAGTTTTAGAAAAATTTTCACTCTTCTTTTGTCAATGTTATTTTGCCAGATTGTGTATTTATTGTAACTTGATTTATCTCTTGATCTTGATTAAAATAATCTTTAAATTCATCTGAATTTTTATCCAATTTATGGACTTTCTGTAGATTTACATCAATACTTTTAAAGGTCTTTTTGCAGAAGACACATACTTTATTTGTAGATCTTCTTTTTCTTGACTTCTTAGGTGTTGTCTCTTTTCCCCTGGGAAGACTTCTTTATCTTTTCCACCTTTCTCTTTAGTGTGAGCACTTCTTGCTGTTCTTCTTTTGTTAAATAGTTGTGACAGTGGGAGCCAGAAATAAGGCACATTATTTTAGACCTTTTGGTTTCAGTTTTTCTTGGTCTCGCTGTATTTTTTAGCACCTCCTTCCTTAATTTATTAGATAGAATTTTATCATACTCTTCCCAGAAAGCAATAGAACGGTCAATGCACCGCTGCTCTGCTTTTTCCAGGTCTTTAAAATTTTCCTATAAACTTCTTTTTTTATCGGGAAAATGTTTTCTGATAGTTTTTTTGTCTGGGGACAGTTGCAAAGTCATTAAATAGCTCTTTAAAATATTTTTCTTCAGCTTCATCTGCTCCTACTCTTCAATAATATTTAAAGCGGAATGTTTTGCCTGCTCGTCGTTGGTAGGTGAGTTCCTGTCCTTTCCTCATCTTCCTCCTCCGACGTTACCTCCTTCTCAGAGTTTTCCCTGTCCGTTAGTTCATCCATCCGTGTCTCCTCTGTATTTTCTCCATCTTCTTCCTCAAAAGCCTCTGAGGTTGGTTAATTACATGAACCTGAAAGAAAAGAAGTAGAATATCATGAGAAAATGTGTGAGTTTGAAGCATTGATAAACTTTTTACATATTGTTTCCCCTCATATTAAATTGAAATGATCACCTTCAGCATGGCTTTTGATGACATCCGCAACAATTTTAACATTTTTTTAGCAAAGTTAAACGTTGCAGGGAAGTGTAAGTTGCCAAATATTGTTCAAAGAGTTTTAGAAAATCTTTTACTCTATCTTCTTTTGTCAATGTTATTTTGCCAGATTGTGTATTTATATTAACTTGATTTAGCTCTTGATCTTGATTAAAATAATCTTTAAATTCATCTGAATTTTTATCCAATTTATGGATTTTCTGTAGATGTACATCAATTCTTTGAAAGATCTTTTTGCAGAAGAGACATACTTTATTTGTAGATCTTCTTTTTCTTGACTTCTTAAGAGTTGTCTCTTTCCCCTGGGAAGACTTCTTTGTCTTTTCCACCTTTCTCTTTATTGTGAATACTTCTTGCTGTTCTTGTTTTGTTAAATAGTTGTGACAGTGGGAGCCAGAAATAGGGCACATTATTTTAGACCTTTTGGTTTCAGTTTTCCTTGGTCTCGCTGTATTTTTTGGTACCTTCTTCCTTAATTTATTAGATAAAATTAAATCATACTCTTCTCAGAAAGCAATAGAACGGTCAATGCACCGCTGCTCTGCTTTTTCCAAGTCTTCTAATATTTTCCTATTAACTACTTTTTTATCGTGAAAATGCTTACTGATTTCTTCTTGTGTGGGGACAGTTGCAAAGTTATTAAACAGCTCTTTAAAATCGTTTTCTTTAGCTTCATCTGCTCCTACTCTTTTCAAAAATATTTGGAGCTGAATGTTTTGCCTGATCGTCGTTGGTAGGTGAGTTCCTGTCCTTTCCTCATCCTCCTTCTCCGACGTCATCTCCTCAGAGTTTTCCCTCTCCGTTGGTTCATCCATCCGTGTCTCCTCTGTATTTTCTCCATCTTCTTCCTCAAAAGCCTCTGAGGTTGGTTAAATACATGAACCTGAAAGAAAAGAAGTAGAATATCATGAGAAAATGTATGAGTTTGAAGCATTGATAAACTTTTTACATATTGTTTCCCCTCATATTAAATTGAAATGATCACCTTCAGCATGGCTTTTGATGACATCCGCAACAATTTTAACATTTTTTAGCAAAGTTAAACGTTGCAGGGAAGTTTAAGTTGCCAAATATTGTTCAAAGAGTTTTAGAAATTTTTTTACTCTATCTACTTTTGTCAATGTTATTTTGCCAGATTGTGTATTTATATTAACTTGATTTATCTCTTGATCTTGATTAAAATAATCTTTAAATTCATCTGAATTTTTATCCAATATATAGAATTTCTGTAGATGTACATCAATTCTTTTAAAGGTCTTTTTGCAGAAGACACATGCTTTATTTGTAGATCTTCTTTTTCTTGACTTCTTAGGTGTTGTCTCCTTCCCATGGGAAGCCTTCTTTTTCTTGACTTCTTAGGTGTTGTCTCCTTCCCATGGGAAGCCTTCTTTTTCTTTTCCACCTTTCTCTTTAGTGTGAGCTCTTCTTTTGTTAAATAGTTGTGACAGTGGGAGCCAGAAATAGGACACATTATTTTAGACCTTTTGGTTTCAGTTTTTCTTGGTCTCGCTTTATTTTTTGGCACCTCCTTCCTTAATTTATTAGATAGAATTGAATCATACTCTTCCCAGAAAGCAATAGCACGGTCAATGGACCGCTGCTCTGCTTTTTCCAGGTCTTCTAATATTTTCCTATGAACTTCTTTTTTATCGTGAAAATGCTTTCTGATTTCTTCTTGTGTGGGGACAGTTGCAAAGTCATTAAACAGCTTTTTAAAATCTTTTTCTTTAGTTTCATCTGCTCCTACTCTTTTCAATAATATATGGAGCGGAATGTTTTGCCTGCTCGTCGTTGGTAGGTGAGTTCCTGTCCTGTCCTCATTCTCCTTCTCCGAAGTCATCTCCTTCTCAGAGCGTTCCCTCTCCGTTGGTTCATCCATCCGTGTCTCCTTTGTATTTTCTCCATCTTCTTCAAAAAGCCTCTCAGGTTGGTTCATTACATGAACCTGAAAGAAAAGAAGTAGAATATCATCAGAAAATGTGTGAGTTTGAAGCATTGATAAACATTTTACATAGTTTCCCCTCCTATTAAATATAAATTATAATCTTCAGTATGGCTTTTAATGACATCCGCATCCATTAAAATTTTTTTTTATCAAAGTTAAACGTTGTAGGGAAGTGTAAGTTGCCATATATTTTTCAAAGAGTTTTAGAAAAAATTTTGCTCTATCTTCTTATGTCAATGTTATTTTGCCAGATTGTGTATTTATTGTAAATTGATTGATCTCTTGCTCTTGATTAAAATAATCTTTAAATTCATCTAAATTTTTATCCAATTTATGGACTTTCTGTAGATGTACATCAATTCTTTTAAAAGTCTTTTTGCAGAAGACACATAATTTATTTGTAGATCTTCTTTTTCTTGACTTCTTAGGTGTTGTCTCTTTCACCAGGGAAGTCTTCTTTATCTTTTCCACCTTTCTCTTTAGTGTGAGCACTTCTTGCTGTTCTTCTTTTGTTAAATAGTTGTGACAGTGGGTCCAGAAATAAGGCACATTATTTTAGACCTTTTGGTTTCAGTTTTTCTTGGTCTCGCTGTATTTTTTGGCACCTCCTTCCTTAATTTATTAGATATAATTTTATCATACTCTTCCCAGAAAGCAATAGAACGGTCAATGCACCGCTGCTCTGCTTTTTCCAGGTCTTTAAAATTTTCCTATGAACTTCTTTTTTATCGTGAAAATGCTTTCTGATGTTTTTTTGTGTGGGGACAGTTGCAAAGTCATTAAACAGCTCTTTAAAAAACATTTCTTTAGCTTCATCTGCTCCTACTCTTCAATAATATTTGAAGCGGAATGTTTTGCCTGCTCGTCGTTGGTAGGTGAGTTCCTGTCCTTTCCTCATCCTCCTTCTCCGACGTTCCCTCTTTCTCAGAGTGTTCCCTCTCCGTTGGTTCATCCATCCGTGTCTCCTCTGTATTTTCTCCATCTTCTTCCTCAAAAGCCTCTGAAGTTGGTTCATTACATGAACCTGAAAGAAAAGAAGTAGAATATCATCAGAAAATGTGTGAGTTTGAAGCATTGATAAACATTTTACATATTGTTTCCCCTCTTATTAAATAGAAATGATCATCTTCAGCAAGGCTTTTGATGACATCCGCAACCATTTTAAATTTTTTTAGCAAAGTTAAACGTTGCAGGGAAGTGTACGTTGCCATATATTGTTCAAAGAGTTTTAGAAAATTTTTTACTCTATCTTCTTTTGTCAATGTTATTTTGCCAGATTGTGTTTTTATATTAAATTGAATTATCTCTTGATCTTGATTAAAATAATCTTTAAATTCATCTGAATTTTTATCCAATTTATGGATTTTCTGTAGATGTACATCAATTCTTTGAAAGATCTTTTTGCAGAAGAGACATACTTTATTTGTAGATCTTCTTTTTCTTGACTTCTTAAGAGTTGTCTCTTTCCCCTGGGAAGACTTCTTTGTCTTTTCCACCTTTCTCTTTATTGTGAATACTTCTTGCTGTTCTTGTTTTGTTAAATAGTTGTGACAGTGGGAGCCAGAAATAGGGCACATTATTTTAGACCTTTTGGTTTCAGTTTTCCTTGGTCTCGCTGTATTTTTTGGTACCTTCTTCCTTAATTTATTAGATAAAATTAAATCATACTCTTCTCAGAAAGCAATAGAACGGTCAATGCACCGCTGCTCTGCTTTTTCCAAGTCTTCTAATATTTTCCTATGAACTTCTTTTTGATCGTGAAAATGCTTTCTGATTTCTTCTTGTGTGGGGACAGTTGCAAAGTCATTAAACAGCTCTTAAATTTTTTTTTCTTTAGCTTCATCCGCTCCGACTCCTTTCAATAATATTTGGAGCGGAATGAATGTTTTGCCTGCTCGTCGTTGGTAGATGAGTTCCTGTCCTTTCCTCATCCTCCTTCTCCGACGTCGCCTCCTTCTCAGAGTGTTCCCTCTTCGTTGGTTCATCCATCCGTGTCTCCTCTGTATTTTCTCCATTTTCTTCCTCAAACGACTCTGAGGTTGCTTTATTACATGAACCTGAAAGAAAAGAAGTAGAATATCATCAGAAAAAGTGTGAGTTTGAAGCATTGATAAACATTTTACATATTAGTTCCCCTCTTATTAAATAGAAATTATCATCTTCAGCATGGCTTTTGATGACATCCGCAACCATTTTAACATATTTTAGCAAAGTTAAACGTTGCAGGGAAGTTTAAGTTGCCATATATTGTTTCAAGAGTTTTAGAAAAATTTTCACTCTTCTTTTGTCAATGTTATTTTGCCAGATTGTGTATTTATTGTAACTTGATTTATCTCTTGATCTTGATTAAAATAATCTTTAAATTCATCAGAATTTTTATCCAATTTATGGACTTTCTGTAGATTTACATCAATACTTTTAAAGGTCTTTTTGCAGAAGACACATACTTTATTTGTAGATCTTCTTTTTCTTGACTTCTTAGGTGTTGTCTCTTTTCCCCTGGGAAGACTTCTTTATCTTTTCCACCTTTCTCTTTAGTGTGAGCACTTCTTGCTGTTCTTCTTTTGTTAAATAGTTGTGACAGTGGGAGCCAGAAATAAGGCACATTATTTTAGACCTTTTGGTTTCAGTTTTTCTTGGTCTCGCTGTATTTTTTAGCACCTCCTTCCTTAATTTATTAGATAGAATTTTATCATACTCTTCCCAGAAAGCAATAGAACGGTCAATGCACCGCTGCTCTGCTTTTTCCAGGTCTTTAAAATTTTCCTATAAACTTCTTTTTTTATCGGGAAAATGTTTTCTGATAGTTTTTTTGTCTGGGGACAGTTGCAAAGTCATTAAATAGCTCTTTAAAATATTTTTCTTCAGCTTCATCTGCTCCTACTCTTCAATAATATTTAAAGCGGAATGTTTTGCCTGCTCGTCGTTGGTAGGTGAGTTCCTGTCCTTTCCTCATCTTCCTCCTCCGACGTTACCTCCTTCTCAGAGTTTTCCCTGTCCGTTAGTTCATCCATCCGTGTCTCCTCTGTATTTTCTCCATCTTCTTCCTCAAAAGCCTCTGAGGTTGGTTAATTACATGAACCTGAAAGAAAAGAAGTAGAATATCATGAGAAAATGTGTGAGTTTGAAGCATTGATAAACTTTTTACATATTGTTTCCCCTCATATTAAATTGAAATGATCACCTTCAGCATGGCTTTTGATGACATCCGCAACAATTTTAACATTTTTTTAGCAAAGTTAAACGTTGCAGGGAAGTGTAAGTTGCCAAATATTGTTCAAAGAGTTTTAGAAAATCTTTTACTCTATCTTCTTTTGTCAATGTTATTTTGCCAGATTGTGTATTTATATTAACTTGATTTAGCTCTTGATCTTGATTAAAATAATCTTTAAATTCATCTGAATTTTTATCCAATTTATGGATTTTCTGTAGATGTACATCAATTCTTTGAAAGATCTTTTTGCAGAAGAGACATACTTTATTTGTAGATCTTCTTTTTCTTGACTTCTTAAGAGTTGTCTCTTTCCCCTGGGAAGACTTCTTTGTCTTTTCCACCTTTCTCTTTATTGTGAATACTTCTTGCTGTTCTTGTTTTGTTAAATAGTTGTGACAGTGGGAGCCAGAAATAGGGCACATTATTTTAGACCTTTTGGTTTCAGTTTTCCTTGGTCTCGCTGTATTTTTTGGTACCTTCTTCCTTAATTTATTAGATAAAATTAAATCATACTCTTCTCAGAAAGCAATAGAACGGTCAATGCACCGCTGCTCTGCTTTTTCCAAGTCTTCTAATATTTTCCTATTAACTACTTTTTTATCGTGAAAATGCTTTCTGATTTCTTCTTGTGTGGGGACAGTTGCAAAGTCATTAAACAGCTCTTAAATTTTTTTTTCTTTAGCTTCATCCGCTCCGACTCCTTTCAATAATATTTGGAGCGGAATGAATGTTTTGCCTGCTCGTCGTTGGTAGATGAGTTCCTGTCCTTTCCTCATCCTCCTTCTCCGACGTCGCCTCCTTCTCAGAGTGTTCCCTCTTCGTTGGTTCATCCATCCGTGTCTCCTCTGTATTTTCTCCATTTTCTTCCTCAAACGACTCTGAGGTTGCTTTATTACATGAACCTGAAAGAAAAGAAGTAGAATATCATCAGAAAAAGTGTGAGTTTGAAGCATTGATAAACATTTTACATATTAGTTCCCCTCTTATTAAATAGAAATTATCATCTTCAGCATGGCTTTTGATGACATCCGCAACCATTTTAACATATTTTAGCAAAGTTAAACGTTGCAGGGAAGTTTAAGTTGCCATATATTGTTTCAAGAGTTTTAGAAAAATTTTCACTCTTCTTTTGTCAATGTTATTTTGCCAGATTGTGTATTTATTGTAACTTGATTTATCTCTTGATCTTGATTAAAATAATCTTTAAATTCATCAGAATTTTTATCCAATTTATGGACTTTCTGTAGATTTACATCAATACTTTTAAAGGTCTTTTTGCAGAAGACACATACTTTATTTGTAGATCTTCTTTTTCTTGACTTCTTAGGTGTTGTCTCTTTTCCCCTGGGAAGACTTCTTTATCTTTTCCACCTTTCTCTTTAGTGTGAGCACTTCTTGCTGTTCTTCTTTTGTTAAATAGTTGTGACAGTGGGAGCCAGAAATAAGGCACATTATTTTAGACCTTTTGGTTTCAGTTTTTCTTGGTCTCGCTGTATTTTTTAGCACCTCCTTCCTTAATTTATTAGATAGAATTTTATCATACTCTTCCCAGAAAGCAATAGAACGGTCAATGCACCGCTGCTCTGCTTTTTCCAGGTCTTTAAAATTTTCCTATAAACTTCTTTTTTTATCGGGAAAATGTTTTCTGATAGTTTTTTTGTCTGGGGACAGTTGCAAAGTCATTAAATAGCTCTTTAAAATATTTTTCTTCAGCTTCATCTGCTCCTACTCTTCAATAATATTTAAAGCGGAATGTTTTGCCTGCTCGTCGTTGGTAGGTGAGTTCCTGTCCTTTCCTCATCTTCCTCCTCCGACGTTACCTCCTTCTCAGAGTTTTCCCTGTCCGTTAGTTCATCCATCCGTGTCTCCTCTGTATTTTCTCCATCTTCTTCCTCAAAAGCCTCTGAGGTTGGTTAATTACATGAACCTGAAAGAAAAGAAGTAGAATATCATGAGAAAATGTGTGAGTTTGAAGCATTGATAAACTTTTTACATATTGTTTCCCCTCATATTAAATTGAAATGATCACCTTCAGCATGGCTTTTGATGACATCCTCAACAATTTTAACATTTTTTTAGCAAAGTTAAACGTTGCAGGGAAGTGTAAGTTGCCAAATATTGTTCAAAGAGTTTTAGAAAATCTTTTACTCTATCTTCTTTTGTCAATGTTATTTTGCCAGATTGTGTATTTATATTAACTTGATTTAGCTCTTGATCTTGATTAAAATAATCTTTAAATTCATCTGAATTTTTATCCAATTTATGGATTTTCTGTAGATGTACATCAATTCTTTGAAAGATCTTTTTGCAGAAGAGACATACTTTATTTGTAGATCTTCTTTTTCTTGACTTCTTAAGAGTTGTCTCTTTCCCCTGGGAAGACTTCTTTGTCTTTTCCACCTTTCTCTTTATTGTGAATACTTCTTGCTGTTCTTGTTTTGTTAAATAGTTGTGACAGTGGGAGCCAGAAATAGGGCACATTATTTTAGACCTTTTGGTTTCAGTTTTCCTTGGTCTCGCTGTATTTTTTGGTACCTTCTTCCTTAATTTATTAGATAAAATTAAATCATACTCTTCTCAGAAAGCAATAGAACGGTCAATGCACCGCTGCTCTGCTTTTTCCAAGTCTTCTAATATTTTCCTATTAACTACTTTTTTATCGTGAAAATGCTTACTGATTTCTTCTTGTGTGGGGACAGTTGCAAAGTTATTAAACAGCTCTTTAAAATCGTTTTCTTTAGCTTCATCTGCTCCTACTCTTTTCAAAAATATTTGGAGCTGAATGTTTTGCCTGATCGTCGTTGGTAGGTGAGTTCCTGTCCTTTCCTCATCCTCCTTCTCCGACGTCATCTCCTCAGAGTTTTCCCTCTCCGTTGGTTCATCCATCCGTGTCTCCTCTGTATTTTCTCCATCTTCTTCCTCAAAAGCCTCTGAGGTTGGTTAAATACATGAACCTGAAAGAAAAGAAGTAGAATATCATGAGAAAATGTATGAGTTTGAAGCATTGATAAACTTTTTACATATTGTTTCCCCTCATATTAAATTGAAATGATCACCTTCAGCATGGCTTTTGATGACATCCGCAACAATTTTAACATTTTTTAGCAAAGTTAAACGTTGCAGGGAAGTTTAAGTTGCCAAATATTGTTCAAAGAGTTTTAGAAATTTTTTTACTCTATCTACTTTTGTCAATATTATTTTGCCAGATTGTGTATTTATATTAACTTGATTTATCTCTTGATCTTGATTAAAATAATCTTTAAATTCATCTGAATTTTTATCCAATATATAGAATTTCTGTAGAAGTACATCAATTCTTTTAAAGGTCTTTTTGCAGAAGACACATGCTTTATTTGTAGATCTTCTTTTTCTTGACTTCTTAGGTGTTGTCTCCTTCCCATGGGAAGCCTTCTTTTTCTTGACTTCTTAGGTGTTGTCTCCTTCCCATGGGAAGCCTTCTTTTTCTTTTCCACCTTTCTCTTTAGTGTGAGCTCTTCTTTTGTTAAATAGTTGTGACAGTGGGAGCCAGAAATAGGACACATTATTTTAGACCTTTTGGTTTCAGTTTTTCTTGGTCTCGCTTTATTTTTTGGCACCTCCTTCCTTAATTTATTAGATAGAATTGAATCATACTCTTCCCAGAAAGCAATAGCACGGTCAATGGACCGCTGCTCTGCTTTTTCCAGGTCTTCTAATATTTTCCTATGAACTTCTTTTTTATCGTGAAAATGCTTTCTGATTTCTTCTTGTGTGGGGACAGTTGCAAAGTCATTAAACAGCTTTTTAAAATATTTTTCTTTAGTTTCATCTGCTCCTACTCTTTTCAATAATATATGGAGCGGAATGTTTTGCCTGCTCGTCGTTGGTAGGTGAGTTCCTGTCCTGTCCTCATTCTCCTTCTCCGAAGTCATCTCCTTCTCAGAGCGTTCCCTCTCCGTTGGTTCATCCATCCGTGTCTCCTTTGTATTTTCTCCATCTTCTTCAAAAAGCCTCTCAGGTTGGTTCATTACATGAACCTGAAAGAAAAGAAGTAGAATATCATCAGAAAATGTGTGAGTTTGAAGCATTGATAAACATTTTACATAGTTTCCCCTCCTATTAAATATAAATTATAATCTTCAGTATGGCTTTTAATGACATCCGCATCCATTAAAATTTTTTTTTATCAAAGTTAAACGTTGTAGGGAAGTGTAAGTTGCCATATATTTTTCAAAGAGTTTTAGAAAAAATTTTGCTCTATCTTCTTATGTCAATGGTATTTTGCCAGATTGTGTATTTATTGTAAATTGATTGATCTCTTGCTCTTGATTAAAATAATCTTTAAATTCATCTAAATTTTTATCCAATTTATGGACTTTCTGTAGATGTACATCAATTCTTTTAAAAGTCTTTTTGCAGAAGACACATAATTTATTTGTAGATCTTCTTTTTCTTGACTTCTTAGGTGTTGTCTCTTTCACCAGGGAAGTCTTCTTTATCTTTTCCACCTTTCTCTTTAGTGTGAGCACTTCTTGCTGTTCTTCTTTTGTTAAATAGTTGTGACAGTGGGTCCAGAAATAAGGCACATTATTTTAGACCTTTTGGTTTCAGTTTTTCTTGGTCTCGCTGTATTTTTTGGCACCTCCTTCCTTAATTTATTAGATATAATTTTATCATACTCTTCCCAGAAAGCAATAGAACGGTCAATGCACCGCTGCTCTGCTTTTTCCAGGTCTTTAAAATTTTCCTATGAACTTCTTTTTTATCGTGAAAATGCTTTCTGATGTTTTTTTGTGTGGGGACAGTTGCAAAGTCATTAAACAGCTCTTTAAAAAACATTTCTTTAGCTTCATCTGCTCCTACTCTTCAATAATATTTGAAGCGGAATGTTTTGCCTGCTCGTCGTTGGTAGGTGAGTTCCTGTCCTTTCCTCATCCTCCTTCTCCGACGTTCCCTCTTTCTCAGAGTGTTCCCTCTCCGTTGGTTCATCCATCCGTGTCTCCTCTGTATTTTCTCCATCTTCTTCCTCAAAAGCCTCTGAAGTTGGTTCATTACATGAACCTGAAAGAAAAGAAGTAGAATATCATCAGAAAATGTGTGAGTTTGAAGCATTGAAAAACATTTTACATATTGTTTCCCCTCTTATTAAATAGAAATGATCATCTTCAGCAAGGCTTTTGATGACATCCGCAACCATTTTAAATTTTTTTAGCAAAGTTAAACGTTGCAGGGAAGTGTACGTTGCCATATATTGTTCAAAGAGTTTTAGAAAATTTTTTACTCTATCTTCTTTTGTCAATGTTATTTTGCCAGATTGTGTTTTTATATTAAATTGAATTATCTCTTGATCTTGATTAAAATAATCTTTAAATTCATCTGAATTTTTATCCAATTTATGGATTTTCTGTAGATGTACATCAATTCTTTGAAAGATCTTTTTGCAGAAGAGACATACTTTATTTGTAGATCTTCTTTTTCTTGACTTCTTAAGAGTTGTCTCTTTCCCCTGGGAAGACTTCTTTGTCTTTTCCACCTTTCTCTTTATTGTGAATACTTCTTGCTGTTCTTGTTTTGTTAAATAGTTGTGACAGTGGGAGCCAGAAATAGGGCACATTATTTTAGACCTTTTGGTTTCAGTTTTCCTTGGTCTCGCTGTATTTTTTGGTACCTTCTTCCTTAATTTATTAGATAAAATTAAATCATACTCTTCTCAGAAAGCAATAGAACGGTCAATGCACCGCTGCTCTGCTTTTTCCAAGTCTTCTAATATTTTCCTATGAACTTCTTTTTGATCGTGAAAATGCTTTCTGATTTCTTCTTGTGTGGGGACAGTTGCAAAGTCATTAAACAGCTCTTAAATTTTTTTTTCTTTAGCTTCATCCGCTCCGACTCCTTTCAATAATATTTGGAGCGGAATGAATGTTTTGCCTGCTCGTCGTTGGTAGATGAGTTCCTGTCCTTTCCTCATCCTCCTTCTCCGACGTCGCCTCCTTCTCAGAGTGTTCCCTCTTCGTTGGTTCATCCATCCGTGTCTCCTCTGTATTTTCTCCATTTTCTTCCTCAAACGACTCTGAGGTTGCTTTATTACATGAACCTGAAAGAAAAGAAGTAGAATATCATCAGAAAAAGTGTGAGTTTGAAGCATTGATAAACATTTTACATATTAGTTCCCCTCTTATTAAATAGAAATTATCATCTTCAGCATGGCTTTTGATGACATCCGCAACCATTTTAACATATTTTAGCAAAGTTAAACGTTGCAGGGAAGTTTAAGTTGCCATATATTGTTTCAAGAGTTTTAGAAAAATTTTCACTCTTCTTTTGTCAATGTTATTTTGCCAGATTGTGTATTTATTGTAACTTGATTTATCTCTTGATCTTGATTAAAATAATCTTTAAATTCATCAGAATTTTTATCCAATTTATGGACTTTCTGTAGATTTACATCAATACTTTTAAAGGTCTTTTTGCAGAAGACACATACTTTATTTGTAGATCTTCTTTTTCTTGACTTCTTAGGTGTTGTCTCTTTTCCCCTGGGAAGACTTCTTTATCTTTTCCACCTTTCTCTTTAGTGTGAGCACTTCTTGCTGTTCTTCTTTTGTTAAATAGTTGTGACAGTGGGAGCCAGAAATAAGGCACATTATTTTAGACCTTTTGGTTTCAGTTTTTCTTGGTCTCGCTGTATTTTTTAGCACCTCCTTCCTTAATTTATTAGATAGAATTTTATCATACTCTTCCCAGAAAGCAATAGAACGGTCAATGCACCGCTGCTCTGCTTTTTCCAGGTCTTTAAAATTTTCCTATAAACTTCTTTTTTTATCGGGAAAATGTTTTCTGATAGTTTTTTTGTCTGGGGACAGTTGCAAAGTCATTAAATAGCTCTTTAAAATATTTTTCTTCAGCTTCATCTGCTCCTACTCTTCAATAATATTTAAAGCGGAATGTTTTGCCTGCTCGTCGTTGGTAGGTGAGTTCCTGTCCTTTCCTCATCTTCCTCCTCCGACGTTACCTCCTTCTCAGAGTTTTCCCTGTCCGTTAGTTCATCCATCCGTGTCTCCTCTGTATTTTCTCCATCTTCTTCCTCAAAAGCCTCTGAGGTTGGTTAATTACATGAACCTGAAAGAAAAGAAGTAGAATATCATGAGAAAATGTGTGAGTTTGAAGCATTGATAAACTTTTTACATATTGTTTCCCCTCATATTAAATTGAAATGATCACCTTCAGCATGGCTTTTGATGACATCCGCAACAATTTTAACATTTTTTTAGCAAAGTTAAACGTTGCAGGGAAGTGTAAGTTGCCAAATATTGTTCAAAGAGTTTTAGAAAATCTTTTACTCTATCTTCTTTTGTCAATGTTATTTTGCCAGATTGTGTATTTATATTAACTTGATTTAGCTCTTGATCTTGATTAAAATAATCTTTAAATTCATCTGAATTTTTATCCAATTTATGGATTTTCTGTAGATGTACATCAATTCTTTGAAAGATCTTTTTGCAGAAGAGACATACTTTATTTGTAGATCTTCTTTTTCTTGACTTCTTAAGAGTTGTCTCTTTCCCCTGGGAAGACTTCTTTGTCTTTTCCACCTTTCTCTTTATTGTGAATACTTCTTGCTGTTCTTGTTTTGTTAAATAGTTGTGACAGTGGGAGCCAGAAATAGGGCACATTATTTTAGACCTTTTGGTTTCAGTTTTCCTTGGTCTCGCTGTATTTTTTGGTACCTTCTTCCTTAATTTATTAGATAAAATTAAATCATACTCTTCTCAGAAAGCAATAGAACGGTCAATGCACCGCTGCTCTGCTTTTTCCAAGTCTTCTAATATTTTCCTATGAACTTCTTTTTGATCGTGAAAATGCTTTCTGATTTCTTCTTGTGTGGGGACAGTTGCAAAGTCATTAAACAGCTCTTAAATTTTTTTTTCTTTAGCTTCATCCGCTCCGACTCCTTTCAATAATATTTGGAGCGGAATGAATGTTTTGCCTGCTCGTCGTTGGTAGATGAGTTCCTGTCCTTTCCTCATCCTCCTTCTCCGACGTCGCCTCCTTCTCAGAGTGTTCCCTCTTCGTTGGTTCATCCATCCGTGTCTCCTCTGTATTTTCTCCATTTTCTTCCTCAAACGACTCTGAGGTTGCTTTATTACATGAACCTGAAAGAAAAGAAGTAGAATATCATCAGAAAAAGTGTGAGTTTGAAGCATTGATAAACATTTTACATATTAGTTCCCCTCTTATTAAATAGAAATTATCATCTTCAGCATGGCTTTTGATGACATCCGCAACCATTTTAACATATTTTAGCAAAGTTAAACGTTGCAGGGAAGTTTAAGTTGCCATATATTGTTTCAAGAGTTTTAGAAAAATTTTCACTCTTCTTTTGTCAATGTTATTTTGCCAGATTGTGTATTTATTGTAACTTGATTTATCTCTTGATCTTGATTAAAATAATCTTTAAATTCATCAGAATTTTTATCCAATTTATGGACTTTCTGTAGATTTACATCAATACTTTTAAAGGTCTTTTTGCAGAAGACACATACTTTATTTGTAGATCTTCTTTTTCTTGACTTCTTAGGTGTTGTCTCTTTTCCCCTGGGAAGACTTCTTTATCTTTTCCACCTTTCTCTTTAGTGTGAGCACTTCTTGCTGTTCTTCTTTTGTTAAATAGTTGTGACAGTGGGAGCCAGAAATAAGGCACATTATTTTAGACCTTTTGGTTTCAGTTTTTCTTGGTCTCGCTGTATTTTTTAGCACCTCCTTCCTTAATTTATTAGATAGAATTTTATCATACTCTTCCCAGAAAGCAATAGAACGGTCAATGCACCGCTGCTCTGCTTTTTCCAGGTCTTTAAAATTTTCCTATAAACTTCTTTTTTTATCGGGAAAATGTTTTCTGATAGTTTTTTTGTCTGGGGACAGTTGCAAAGTCATTAAATAGCTCTTTAAAATATTTTTCTTCAGCTTCATCTGCTCCTACTCTTCAATAATATTTAAAGCGGAATGTTTTGCCTGCTCGTCGTTGGTAGGTGAGTTCCTGTCCTTTCCTCATCTTCCTCCTCCGACGTTACCTCCTTCTCAGAGTTTTCCCTGTCCGTTAGTTCATCCATCCGTGTCTCCTCTGTATTTTCTCCATCTTCTTCCTCAAAAGCCTCTGAGGTTGGTTAATTACATGAACCTGAAAGAAAAGAAGTAGAATATCATGAGAAAATGTGTGAGTTTGAAGCATTGATAAACTTTTTACATATTGTTTCCCCTCATATTAAATTGAAATGATCACCTTCAGCATGGCTTTTGATGACATCCTCAACAATTTTAACATTTTTTTAGCAAAGTTAAACGTTGCAGGGAAGTGTAAGTTGCCAAATATTGTTCAAAGAGTTTTAGAAAATCTTTTACTCTATCTTCTTTTGTCAATGTTATTTTGCCAGATTGTGTATTTATATTAACTTGATTTAGCTCTTGATCTTGATTAAAATAATCTTTAAATTCATCTGAATTTTTATCCAATTTATGGATTTTCTGTAGATGTACATCAATTCTTTGAAAGATCTTTTTGCAGAAGAGACATACTTTATTTGTAGATCTTCTTTTTCTTGACTTCTTAAGAGTTGTCTCTTTCCCCTGGGAAGACTTCTTTGTCTTTTCCACCTTTCTCTTTATTGTGAATACTTCTTGCTGTTCTTGTTTTGTTAAATAGTTGTGACAGTGGGAGCCAGAAATAGGGCACATTATTTTAGACCTTTTGGTTTCAGTTTTCCTTGGTCTCGCTGTATTTTTTGGTACCTTCTTCCTTAATTTATTAGATAAAATTAAATCATACTCTTCTCAGAAAGCAATAGAACGGTCAATGCACCGCTGCTCTGCTTTTTCCAAGTCTTCTAATATTTTCCTATTAACTACTTTTTTATCGTGAAAATGCTTACTGATTTCTTCTTGTGTGGGGACAGTTGCAAAGTTATTAAACAGCTCTTTAAAATCGTTTTCTTTAGCTTCATCTGCTCCTACTCTTTTCAAAAATATTTGGAGCTGAATGTTTTGCCTGATCGTCGTTGGTAGGTGAGTTCCTGTCCTTTCCTCATCCTCCTTCTCCGACGTCATCTCCTCAGAGTTTTCCCTCTCCGTTGGTTCATCCATCCGTGTCTCCTCTGTATTTTCTCCATCTTCTTCCTCAAAAGCCTCTGAGGTTGGTTAAATACATGAACCTGAAAGAAAAGAAGTAGAATATCATGAGAAAATGTATGAGTTTGAAGCATTGATAAACTTTTTACATATTGTTTCCCCTCATATTAAATTGAAATGATCACCTTCAGCATGGCTTTTGATGACATCCGCAACAATTTTAACATTTTTTAGCAAAGTTAAACGTTGCAGGGAAGTTTAAGTTGCCAAATATTGTTCAAAAAGTTTTAGAAATTTTTTTACTCTATCTACTTTTGTCAATGTTATTTTTCCAGATTGTGTGTATTTATATTAACTTGATTTATCTCTTGATCTTGATTAAAATAATCTTTAAATTCATCTGAATTTTTATCCAATATATAGAATTTCTGTAGAAGTACATCAATTCTTTTAAAGGTCTTTTTGCAGAAGACACATGCTTTATTTGTAGATCTTCTTTTTCTTGACTTCTTAGGTGTTGTCTCCTTCCCATGGGAAGCCTTCTTTTTCTTGACTTCTTAGGTGTTGTCTCCTTCCCATGGGAAGCCTTCTTTTTCTTTTCCACCTTTCTCTTTAGTGTGAGCTCTTCTTTTGTTAAATAGTTGTGACAGTGGGAGCCAGAAATAGGACACATTATTTTAGACCTTTTGGTTTCAGTTTTTCTTGGTCTCGCTTTATTTTTTGGCACCTCCTTCCTTAATTTATTAGATAGAATTGAATCATACTCTTCCCAGAAAGCAATAGCACGGTCAATGGACCGCTGCTCTGCTTTTTCCAGGTCTTCTAATATTTTCCTATGAACTTCTTTTTTATCGTGAAAATGCTTTCTGATTTCTTCTTGTGTGGGGACAGTTGCAAAGTCATTAAACAGCTTTTTAAAATATTTTTCTTTAGTTTCATCTGCTCCTACTCTTTTCAATAATATATGGAGCGGAATGTTTTGCCTGCTCGTCGTTGGTAGGTGAGTTCCTGTCCTGTCCTCATTCTCCTTCTCCGAAGTCATCTCCTTCTCAGAGCGTTCCCTCTCCGTTGGTTCATCCATCCGTGTCTCCTTTGTATTTTCTCCATCTTCTTCAAAAAGCCTCTCAGGTTGGTTCATTACATGAACCTGAAAGAAAAGAAGTAGAATATCATCAGAAAATGTGTGAGTTTGAAGCATTGATAAACATTTTACATAGTTTCCCCTCCTATTAAATATAAATTATAATCTTCAGTATGGCTTTTAATGACATCCGCATCCATTAAAATTTTTTTTTATCAAAGTTAAACGTTGTAGGGAAGTGTAAGTTGCCATATATTTTTCAAAGAGTTTTAGAAAAAATTTTGCTCTATCTTCTTATGTCAATGGTATTTTGCCAGATTGTGTATTTATTGTAAATTGATTGATCTCTTGCTCTTGATTAAAATAATCTTTAAATTCATCTAAATTTTTATCCAATTTATGGACTTTCTGTAGATGTACATCAATTCTTTTAAAAGTCTTTTTGCAGAAGACACATAATTTATTTGTAGATCTTCTTTTTCTTGACTTCTTAGGTGTTGTCTCTTTCACCAGGGAAGTCTTCTTTATCTTTTCCACCTTTCTCTTTAGTGTGAGCACTTCTTGCTGTTCTTCTTTTGTTAAATAGTTGTGACAGTGGGTCCAGAAATAAGGCACATTATTTTAGACCTTTTGGTTTCAGTTTTTCTTGGTCTCGCTGTATTTTTTGGCACCTCCTTCCTTAATTTATTAGATATAATTTTATCATACTCTTCCCAGAAAGCAATAGAACGGTCAATGCACCGCTGCTCTGCTTTTTCCAGGTCTTTAAAATTTTCCTATGAACTTCTTTTTTATCGTGAAAATGCTTTCTGATGTTTTTTTGTGTGGGGACAGTTGCAAAGTCATTAAACAGCTCTTTAAAAAACATTTCTTTAGCTTCATCTGCTCCTACTCTTCAATAATATTTGAAGCGGAATGTTTTGCCTGCTCGTCGTTGGTAGGTGAGTTCCTGTCCTTTCCTCATCCTCCTTCTCCGACGTTCCCTCTTTCTCAGAGTGTTCCCTCTCCGTTGGTTCATCCATCCGTGTCTCCTCTGTATTTTCTCCATCTTCTTCCTCAAAAGCCTCTGAAGTTGGTTCATTACATGAACCTGAAAGAAAAGAAGTAGAATATCATCAGAAAATGTGTGAGTTTGAAGCATTGATAAACATTTTACATATTGTTTCCCCTCTTATTAAATAGAAATGATCATCTTCAGCAAGGCTTTTGATGACATCCGCAACCATTTTAAATTTTTTTAGCAAAGTTAAACGTTGCAGGGAAGTGTACGTTGCCATATATTGTTCAAAGAGTTTTAGAAAATTTTTTACTCTATCTTCTTTTGTCAATGTTATTTTGCCAGATTGTGTTTTTATATTAAATTGAATTATCTCTTGATCTTGATTAAAATAATCTTTAAATTCATCTGAATTTTTATCCAATATATGGATTTTCTGTAGATGTACATCAATTCTTTGAAAGATCTTTTTGCAGAAGAGACATACTTTATTTGTAGATCTTCTTTTTCTTGACTTCTTAAGAGTTGTCTCTTTCCCCTGGGAAGACTTCTTTGTCTTTTCCACCTTTCTCTTTATTGTGAATACTTCTTGCTGTTCTTGTTTTGTTAAATAGTTGTGACAGTGGGAGCCAGAAATAGGGCACATTATTTTAGACCTTTTGGTTTCAGTTTTCCTTGGTCTCGCTGTATTTTTTGGTACCTTCTTCCTTAATTTATTAGATAAAATTAAATCATACTCTTCTCAGAAAGCAATAGAACGGTCAATGCACCGCTGCTCTGCTTTTTCCAAGTCTTCTAATATTTTCCTATGAACTTCTTTTTGATCGTGAAAATGCTTTCTGATTTCTTCTTGTGTGGGGACAGTTGCAAAGTCATTAAACAGCTCTTAAATTTTTTTTTCTTTAGCTTCATCCGCTCCGACTCCTTTCAATAATATTTGGAGCGGAATGAATGTTTTGCCTGCTCGTCGTTGGTAGATGAGTTCCTGTCCTTTCCTCATCCTCCTTCTCCGACGTCGCCTCCTTCTCAGAGTGTTCCCTCTTCGTTGGTTCATCCATCCGTGTCTCCTCTGTATTTTCTCCATTTTCTTCCTCAAACGACTCTGAGGTTGCTTTATTACATGAACCTGAAAGAAAAGAAGTAGAATATCATCAGAAAAAGTGTGAGTTTGAAGCATTGATAAACATTTTACATATTAGTTCCCCTCTTATTAAATAGAAATTATCATCTTCAGCATGGCTTTTGATGACATCCGCAACCATTTTAACATATTTTAGCAAAGTTAAACGTTGCAGGGAAGTTTAAGTTGCCATATATTGTTTCAAGAGTTTTAGAAAAATTTTCACTCTTCTTTTGTCAATGTTATTTTGCCAGATTGTGTATTTATTGTAACTTGATTTATCTCTTGATCTTGATTAAAATAATCTTTAAATTCATCAGAATTTTTATCCAATTTATGGACTTTCTGTAGATTTACATCAATACTTTTAAAGGTCTTTTTGCAGAAGACACATACTTTATTTGTAGATCTTCTTTTTCTTGACTTCTTAGGTGTTGTCTCTTTTCCCCTGGGAAGACTTCTTTATCTTTTCCACCTTTCTCTTTAGTGTGAGCACTTCTTGCTGTTCTTCTTTTGTTAAATAGTTGTGACAGTGGGAGCCAGAAATAAGGCACATTATTTTAGACCTTTTGGTTTCAGTTTTTCTTGGTCTCGCTGTATTTTTTAGCACCTCCTTCCTTAATTTATTAGATAGAATTTTATCATACTCTTCCCAGAAAGCAATAGAACGGTCAATGCACCGCTGCTCTGCTTTTTCCAGGTCTTTAAAATTTTCCTATAAACTTCTTTTTTTATCGGGAAAATGTTTTCTGATAGTTTTTTTGTCTGGGGACAGTTGCAAAGTCATTAAATAGCTCTTTAAAATATTTTTCTTCAGCTTCATCTGCTCCTACTCTTCAATAATATTTAAAGCGGAATGTTTTTCCTGCTCGTCGTTGGTAGGTGAGTTCCTGTCCTTTCCTCATCTTCCTCCTCCGACGTTACCTCCTTCTCAGAGTTTTCCCTGTCCGTTAGTTCATCCATCCGTGTCTCCTCTGTATTTTCTCCATCTTCTTCCTCAAAAGCCTCTGAGGTTGGTTAATTACATGAACCTGAAAGAAAAGAAGTAGAATATCATGAGAAAATGTGTGAGTTTGAAGCATTGATAAACTTTTTACATATTGTTTCCCCTCATATTAAATTGAAATGATCACCTTCAGCATGGCTTTTGATGACATCCGCAACAATTTTAACATTTTTTTAGCAAAGTTAAACGTTGCAGGGAAGTGTAAGTTGCCAAATATTGTTCAAAGAGTTTTAGAAAATCTTTTACTCTATCTTCTTTTGTCAATGTTATTTTGCCAGATTGTGTATTTATATTAACTTGATTTAGCTCTTGATCTTGATTAAAATAATCTTTAAATTCATCTGAATTTTTATCCAATTTATGGATTTTCTGTAGATGTACATCAATTCTTTGAAAGATCTTTTTGCAGAAGAGACATACTTTATTTGTAGATCTTCTTTTTCTTGACTTCTTAAGAGTTGTCTCTTTCCCCTGGGAAGACTTCTTTGTCTTTTCCACCTTTCTCTTTATTGTGAATACTTCTTGCTGTTCTTGTTTTGTTAAATAGTTGTGACAGTGGGAGCCAGAAATAGGGCACATTATTTTAGACCTTTTGGTTTCAGTTTTCCTTGGTCTCGCTGTATTTTTTGGTACCTTCTTCCTTAATTTATTAGATAAAATTAAATCATACTCTTCTCAGAAAGCAATAGAACGGTCAATGCACCGCTGCTCTGCTTTTTCCAAGTCTTCTAATATTTTCCTATGAACTTCTTTTTGATCGTGAAAATGCTTTCTGATTTCTTCTTGTGTGGGGACAGTTGCAAAGTCATTAAACAGCTCTTAAATTTTTTTTTCTTTAGCTTCATCCGCTCCGACTCCTTTCAATAATATTTGGAGCGGAATGAATGTTTTGCCTGCTCGTCGTTGGTAGATGAGTTCCTGTCCTTTCCTCATCCTCCTTCTCCGACGTCGCCTCCTTCTCAGAGTGTTCCCTCTTCGTTGGTTCATCCATCCGTGTCTCCTCTGTATTTTCTCCATTTTCTTCCTCAAACGACTCTGAGGTTGCTTTATTACATGAACCTGAAAGAAAAGAAGTAGAATATCATCAGAAAAAGTGTGAGTTTGAAGCATTGATAAACATTTTACATATTAGTTCCCCTCTTATTAAATAGAAATTATCATCTTCAGCATGGCTTTTGATGACATCCGCAACCATTTTAACATATTTTAGCAAAGTTAAACGTTGCAGGGAAGTTTAAGTTGCCATATATTGTTTCAAGAGTTTTAGAAAAATTTTCACTCTTCTTTTGTCAATGTTATTTTGCCAGATTGTGTATTTATTGTAACTTGATTTATCTCTTGATCTTGATTAAAATAATCTTTAAATTCATCTGAATTTTTATCCAATTTATGGACTTTCTGTAGATTTACATCAATACTTTTAAAGGTCTTTTTGCAGAAGACACATACTTTATTTGTAGATCTTCTTTTTCTTGACTTCTTAGGTGTTGTCTCTTTTCCCCTGGGAAGACTTCTTTATCTTTTCCACCTTTCTCTTTAGTGTGAGCACTTCTTGCTGTTCTTCTTTTGTTAAATAGTTGTGACAGTGGGAGCCAGAAATAAGGCACATTATTTTAGACCTTTTGGTTTCAGTTTTTCTTGGTCTCGCTGTATTTTTTAGCACCTCCTTCCTTAATTTATTAGATAGAATTTTATCATACTCTTCCCAGAAAGCAATAGAACGGTCAATGCACCGCTGCTCTGCTTTTTCCAGGTCTTTAAAATTTTCCTATAAACTTCTTTTTTTATCGGGAAAATGTTTTCTGATAGTTTTTTTGTCTGGGGACAGTTGCAAAGTCATTAAATAGCTCTTTAAAATATTTTTCTTCAGCTTCATCTGCTCCTACTCTTCAATAATATTTAAAGCGGAATGTTTTTCCTGCTCGTCGTTGGTAGGTGAGTTCCTGTCCTTTCCTCATCTTCCTCCTCCGACGTTACCTCCTTCTCAGAGTTTTCCCTGTCCGTTAGTTCATCCATCCGTGTCTCCTCTGTATTTTCTCCATCTTCTTCCTCAAAAGCCTCTGAGGTTGGTTAATTACATGAACCTGAAAGAAAAGAAGTAGAATATCATGAGAAAATGTGTGAGTTTGAAGCATTGATAAACTTTTTACATATTGTTTCCCCTCATATTAAATTGAAATGATCACCTTCAGCATGGCTTTTGATGACATCCGCAACAATTTTAACATTTTTTTAGCAAAGTTAAACGTTGCAGGGAAGTGTAAGTTGCCAAATATTGTTCAAAGAGTTTTAGAAAATCTTTTACTCTATCTTCTTTTGTCAATGTTATTTTGCCAGATTGTGTATTTATATTAACTTGATTTAGCTCTTGATCTTGATTAAAATAATCTTTAAATTCATCTGAATTTTTATCCAATTTATGGATTTTCTGTAGATGTACATCAATTCTTTGAAAGATCTTTTTGCAGAAGAGACATACTTTATTTGTAGATCTTCTTTTTCTTGACTTCTTAAGAGTTGTCTCTTTCCCCTGGGAAGACTTCTTTGTCTTTTCCACCTTTCTCTTTATTGTGAATACTTCTTGCTGTTCTTGTTTTGTTAAATAGTTGTGACAGTGGGAGCCAGAAATAGGGCACATTATTTTAGACCTTTTGGTTTCAGTTTTCCTTGGTCTCGCTGTATTTTTTGGTACCTTCTTCCTTAATTTATTAGATAAAATTAAATCATACTCTTCTCAGAAAGCAATAGAACGGTCAATGCACCGCTGCTCTGCTTTTTCCAAGTCTTCTAATATTTTCCTATGAACTTCTTTTTGATCGTGAAAATGCTTTCTGATTTCTTCTTGTGTGGGGACAGTTGCAAAGTCATTAAACAGCTCTTAAATTTTTTTTTCTTTAGCTTCATCCGCTCCGACTCTTTTCAATAATATTTGGAGCGGAATGAATGTTTTGCCTGCTCGTCGTTGGTAGATGAGTTCCTGTCCTTTCCTCATCCTCCTTCTCCGACGTCGCCTCCTTCTCAGAGTGTTCCCTCTTCGTTGGTTCATCCATCCGTGTCTCCTCTGTATTTTCTCCATTTTCTTCCTCAAACGACTCTGAGGTTGCTTTATTACATGAACCTGAAAGAAAAGAAGTAGAATATCATCAGAAAAAGTGTGAGTTTGAAGCATTGATAAACATTTTACATATTAGTTCCCCTCTTATTAAATAGAAATTATCATCTTCAGCATGGCTTTTGATGACATCCGCAACCATTTTAACATATTTTAGCAAAGTTAAACGTTGCAGGGAAGTTTAAGTTGCCATATATTGTTTCAAGAGTTTTAGAAAAATTTTCACTCTTCTTTTGTCAATGTTATTTTGCCAGATTGTGTATTTATTGTAACTTGATTTATCTCTTGATCTTGATTAAAATAATCTTTAAATTCATCAGAATTTTTATCCAATTTATGGACTTTCTGTAGATTTACATCAATACTTTTAAAGGTCTTTTTGCAGAAGACACATACTTTATTTGTAGATCTTCTTTTTCTTGACTTCTTAGGTGTTGTCTCTTTTCCCCTGGGAAGACTTCTTTATCTTTTCCACCTTTCTCTTTAGTGTGAGCACTTCTTGCTGTTCTTCTTTTGTTAAATAGTTGTGACAGTGGGAGCCAGAAATAAGGCACATTATTTTAGACCTTTTGGTTTCAGTTTTTCTTGGTCTCGCTGTATTTTTTAGCACCTCCTTCCTTAATTTATTAGATAGAATTTTATCATACTCTTCCCAGAAAGCAATAGAACGGTCAATGCACCGCTGCTCTGCTTTTTCCAGGTCTTTAAAATTTTCCTATAAACTTCTTTTTTTATCGGGAAAATGTTTTCTGATAGTTTTTTTGTCTGGGGACAGTTGCAAAGTCATTAAATAGCTCTTTAAAATATTTTTCTTCAGCTTCATCTGCTCCTACTCTTCAATAATATTTAAAGCGGAATGTTTTGCCTGCTCGTCGTTGGTAGGTGAGTTCCTGTCCTTTCCTCATCTTCCTCCTCCGACGTTACCTCCTTCTCAGAGTTTTCCCTGTCCGTTAGTTCATCCATCCGTGTCTCCTCTGTATTTTCTCCATCTTCTTCCTCAAAAGCCTCTAAGGTTGGTTAATTACATGAACCTGAAAGAAAAGAAGTAGAATATCATGAGAAAATGTGTGAGTTTGAAGCATTGATAAACTTTTTACATATTGTTTCCCCTCATATTAAATTGAAATGATCACCTTCAGCATGGCTTTTGATGACATCCGCAACAATTTTAACATTTTTTTAGCAAAGTTAAACGTTGCAGGGAAGTGTAAGTTGCCAAATATTGTTCAAAGAGTTTTAGAAAATCTTTTACTCTATCTTCTTTTGTCAATGTTATTTTGCCAGATTGTGTATTTATATTAACTTGATTTAGCTCTTGATCTTGATTAAAATAATCTTTAAATTCATCTGAATTTTTATCCAATTTATGGATTTTCTGTAGATGTACATCAATTCTTTGAAAGATCTTTTTGCAGAAGAGACATACTTTATTTGTAGATCTTCTTTTTCTTGACTTCTTAAGAGTTGTCTCTTTCCCCTGGGAAGACTTCTTTGTCTTTTCCACCTTTCTCTTTATTGTGAATACTTCTTGCTGTTCTTGTTTTGTTAAATAGTTGTGACAGTGGGAGCCAGAAATAGGGCACATTATTTTAGACCTTTTGGTTTCAGTTTTCCTTGGTCTCGCTGTATTTTTTGGTACCTTCTTCCTTAATTTATTAGATAAAATTAAATCATACTCTTCTCAGAAAGCAATAGAACGGTCAATGCACCGCTGCTCTGCTTTTTCCAAGTCTTCTAATATTTTCCTATGAACTTCTTTTTGATCGTGAAAATGCTTTCTGATTTCTTCTTGTGTGGGGACAGTTGCAAAGTCATTAAACAGCTCTTAAATTTTTTTTTCTTTAGCTTCATCCGCTCCGACTCTTTTCAATAATATTTGGAGCGGAATGAATGTTTTGCCTGCTCGTCGTTGGTAGATGAGTTCCTGTCCTTTCCTCATCCTCCTTCTCCGACGTCGCCTCCTTCTCAGAGTGTTCCCTCTTCGTTGGTTCATCCATCCGTGTCTCCTCTGTATTTTCTCCATTTTCTTCCTCAAACGACTCTGAGGTTGCTTTATTACATGAACCTGAAAGAAAAGAAGTAGAATATCATCAGAAAAAGTGTGAGTTTGAAGCATTGATAAACATTTTACATATTAGTTCCCCTCTTATTAAATAGAAATTATCATCTTCAGCATGGCTTTTGATGACATCCGCAACCATTTTAACATATTTTAGCAAAGTTAAACGTTGCAGGGAAGTTTAAGTTGCCATATATTGTTTCAAGAGTTTTAGAAAAATTTTCACTCTTCTTTTGTCAATGTTATTTTGCCAGATTGTGTATTTATTGTAACTTGATTTATCTCTTGATCTTGATTAAAATAATCTTTAAATTCATCAGAATTTTTATCCAATTTATGGACTTTCTGTAGATTTACATCAATACTTTTAAAGGTCTTTTTGCAGAAGACACATACTTTATTTGTAGATCTTCTTTTTCTTGACTTCTTAGGTGTTGTCTCTTTTCCCCTGGGAAGACTTCTTTATCTTTTCCACCTTTCTCTTTAGTGTGAGCACTTCTTGCTGTTCTTCTTTTGTTAAATAGTTGTGACAGTGGGAGCCAGAAATAAGGCACATTATTTTAGACCTTTTGGTTTCAGTTTTTCTTGGTCTCGCTGTATTTTTTAGCACCTCCTTCCTTAATTTATTAGATAGAATTTTATCATACTCTTCCCAGAAAGCAATAGAACGGTCAATGCACCGCTGCTCTGCTTTTTCCAGGTCTTTAAAATTTTCCTATAAACTTCTTTTTTTATCGGGAAAATGTTTTCTGATAGTTTTTTTGTCTGGGGACAGTTGCAAAGTCATTAAATAGCTCTTTAAAATATTTTTCTTCAGCTTCATCTGCTCCTACTCTTCAATAATATTTAAAGCGGAATGTTTTGCCTGCTCGTCGTTGGTAGGTGAGTTCCTGTCCTTTCCTCATCTTCCTCCTCCGACGTTACCTCCTTCTCAGAGTTTTCCCTGTCCGTTAGTTCATCCATCCGTGTCTCCTCTGTATTTTCTCCATCTTCTTCCTCAAAAGCCTCTGAGGTTGGTTAATTACATGAACCTGAAAGAAAAGAAGTAGAATATCATGAGAAAATGTGTGAGTTTGAAGCATTGATAAACTTTTTACATATTGTTTCCCCTCATATTAAATTGAAATGATCACCTTCAGCATGGCTTTTGATGACATCCGCAACAATTTTAACATTTTTTTAGCAAAGTTAAACGTTGCAGGGAAGTGTAAGTTGCCAAATATTGTTCAAAGAGTTTTAGAAAATCTTTTACTCTATCTTCTTTTGTCAATGTTATTTTGCCAGATTGTGTATTTATATTAACTTGATTTAGCTCTTGATCTTGATTAAAATAATCTTTAAATTCATCTGAATTTTTATCCAATTTATGGATTTTCTGTAGATGTACATCAATTCTTTGAAAGATCTTTTTGCAGAAGAGACATACTTTATTTGTAGATCTTCTTTTTCTTGACTTCTTAAGAGTTGTCTCTTTCCCCTGGGAAGACTTCTTTGTCTTTTCCACCTTTCTCTTTATTGTGAATACTTCTTGCTGTTCTTGTTTTGTTAAATAGTTGTGACAGTGGGAGCCAGAAATAGGGCACATTATTTTAGACCTTTTGGTTTCAGTTTTCCTTGGTCTCGCTGTATTTTTTGGTACCTTCTTCCTTAATTTATTAGATAAAATTAAATCATACTCTTCTCAGAAAGCAATAGAACGGTCAATGCACCGCTGCTCTGCTTTTTCCAAGTCTTCTAATATTTTCCTATTAACTACTTTTTTATCGTGAAAATGCTTACTGATTTCTTCTTGTGTGGGGACAGTTGCAAAGTTATTAAACAGCTCTTTAAAATCGTTTTCTTTAGCTTCATCTGCTCCTACTCTTTTCAAAAATATTTGGAGCTGAATGTTTTGCCTGATCGTCGTTGGTAGGTGAGTTCCTGTCCTTTCCTCATCCTCCTTCTCCGACGTCATCTCCTCAGAGTTTTCCCTCTCCGTTGGTTCATCCATCCGTGTCTCCTCTGTATTTTCTCCATCTTCTTCCTCAAAAGCCTCTGAGGTTGGTTAAATACATGAACCTGAAAGAAAAGAAGTAGAATATCATGAGAAAATGTATGAGTTTGAAGCATTGATAAACTTTTTACATATTGTTTCCCCTCATATTAAATTGAAATGATCACCTTCAGCATGGCTTTTGATGACATCCGCAACAATTTTAACATTTTTTAGCAAAGTTAAACGTTGCAGGGAAGTTTAAGTTGCCAAATATTGTTCAAAGAGTTTTATAAATTTTTTTACTCTATCTACTTTTGTCAATGTTATTTTGCCAGATTGTGTATTTATATTAACTTGATTTATCTCTTGATCTTGATTAAAATAATCTTTAAATTCATCTGAATTTTTATCCAATATATAGAATTTCTGTAGATGTACATCAATTCTTTTAAAGGTCTTTTTGCAGAAGACACATGCTTTATTTGTAGATCTTCTTTTTCTTGACTTCTTAGGTGTTGTCTCCTTCCCATGGGAAGCCTTCTTTTTCTTGACTTCTTAGGTGTTGTCTCCTTCCCATGGGAAGCCTTCTTTTTCTTTTCCACCTTTCTCTTTAGTGTGAGCTCTTCTTTTGTTAAATAGTTGTGACAGTGGGAGCCAGAAATAGGACACATTATTTTAGACCTTTTGGTTTCAGTTTTTCTTGGTCTCGCTTTATTTTTTGGCACCTCCTTCCTTAATTTATTAGATAGAATTGAATCATACTCTTCCCAGAAAGCAATAGCACGGTCAATGGACCGCTGCTCTGCTTTTTCCAGGTCTTCTAATATTTTCCTATGAACTTCTTTTTTATCGTGAAAATGCTTTCTGATTTCTTCTTGTGTGGGGACAGTTGCAAAGTCATTAAACAGCTTTTTAAAATCTTTTTCTTTAGTTTCATCTGCTCCTACTCTTTTCAATAATATATGGAGCGGAATGTTTTGCCTGCTCGTCGTTGGTAGGTGAGTTCCTGTCCTGTCCTCATTCTCCTTCTCCGAAGTCATCTCCTTCTCAGAGCGTTCCCTCTCCGTTGGTTCATCCATCCGTGTCTCCTTTGTATTTTCTCCATCTTCTTCAAAAAGCCTCTCAGGTTGGTTCATTACATGAACCTGAAAGAAAAGAAGTAGAATATCATCAGAAAATGTGTGAGTTTGAAGCATTGATAAACATTTTACATAGTTTCCCCTCCTATTAAATATAAATTATAATCTTCAGTATGGCTTTTAATGACATCCGCATCCATTAAAAATTTTTTTTATCAAAGTTAAACGTTGTAGGGAAGTGTAAGTTGCCATATATTTTTCAAAGAGTTTTAGAAAAAATTTTGCTCTATCTTCTTATGTCAATGTTATTTTGCCAGATTGTGTATTTATTGTAAATTGATTGATCTCTTGCTCTTGATTAAAATAATCTTTAAATTCATCTAAATTTTTATCCAATTTATGGACTTTCTGTAGATGTACATCAATTCTTTTAAAAGTCTTTTTGCAGAAGACACATAATTTATTTGTAGATCTTCTTTTTCTTGACTTCTTAGGTGTTGTCTCTTTCACCAGGGAAGTCTTCTTTATCTTTTCCACCTTTCTCTTTAGTGTGAGCACTTCTTGCTGTTCTTCTTTTGTTAAATAGTTGTGACAGTGGGTCCAGAAATAAGGCACATTATTTTAGACCTTTTGGTTTCAGTTTTTCTTGGTCTCGCTGTATTTTTTGGCACCTCCTTCCTTAATTTATTAGATATAATTTTATCATACTCTTCCCAGAAAGCAATAGAACGGTCAATGCACCGCTGCTCTGCTTTTTCCAGGTCTTTAAAATTTTCCTATGAACTTCTTTTTTATCGTGAAAATGCTTTCTGATGTTTTTTTGTGTGGGGACAGTTGCAAAGTCATTAAACAGCTCTTTAAAAAACATTTCTTTAGCTTCATCTGCTCCTACTCTTCAATAATATTTGAAGCGGAATGTTTTGCCTGCTCGTCGTTGGTAGGTGAGTTCCTGTCCTTTCCTCATCCTCCTTCTCCGACGTTCCCTCTTTCTCAGAGTGTTCCCTCTCCGTTGGTTCATCCATCCGTGTCTCCTCTGTATTTTCTCCATCTTCTTCCTCAAAAGCCTCTGAGGTTGGTTCATTACATGAACCTGAAAGAAAAGAAGTAGAATATCATGAGAAAATGTGTGAGTTTGAAGCATTGATAAACTTTTTACATATTGTTTCCCCTCATATTAAATTGAAATGATCACCTTCAGCATGGCTTTTGATGACATCCGCAACAATTTTAACATTTTTTTAGCAAAGTTAAACGTTGCAGGGAAGTGTAAGTTGCAAAATATTGTTCAAAGAGTTTTAGAAAATCTTTTACTCTATCTTCTTTTGTCAATGTTATTTTGCCAGATTGTGTATTTATATTAACTTGATTTAGCTCTTGATCTTGATTAAAATAATCTTTAAATTCATCTGAATTTTTATCCAATTTATGGATTTTCTGTAGATGTACATCAATTCTTTGAAAGATCTTTTTGCAGAAGAGACATACTTTATTTGTAGATCTTCTTTTTCTTGACTTCTTAAGAGTTGTCTCTTTCCCCTGGGAAGACTTCTTTGTCTTTTCCACCTTTCTCTTTATTGTGAATACTTCTTGCTGTTCTTGTTTTGTTAAATAGTTGTGACAGTGGGAGCCAGAAATAGGGCACATTATTTTAGACCTTTTGGTTTCAGTTTTCCTTGGTCTCGCTGTATTTTTTGGTACCTTCTTCCTTAATTTATTAGATAAAATTAAATCATACTCTTCTCAGAAAGCAATAGAACGGTCAATGCACCGCTGCTCTGCTTTTTCCAAGTCTTCTAATATTTTCCTATGAACTTCATTTTGATCGTGAAAATGCTTTCTGATTTCTTCTTGTGTGGGGACAGTTGCAAAGTCATTAAACAGCTCTTAAATTTTTTTTTCTTTAGCTTCATCCGCTCCGACTCTTTTCAATAATATTTGGAGCGGAATGAATGTTTTGCCTGCTCGTCGTTGGTAGATGAGTTCCTGTCCTTTCCTCATCCTCCTTCTCCGACGTCGCCTCCTTCTCAGAGTGTTCCCTCTTCGTTGGTTCATCCATCCGTGTCTCCTCTGTATTTTCTCCATTTTCTTCCTCAAACGACTCTGAGGTTGCTTTATTACATGAACCTGAAAGAAAAGAAGTAGAATATCATCAGAAAAAGTGTGAGTTTGAAGCATTGATAAACATTTTACATATTAGTTCCCCTCTTATTAAATAGAAATTATCATCTTCAGCATGGCTTTTGATGACATCCGCAACCATTTTAACATATTTTAGCAAAGTTAAACGTTGCAGGGAAGTTTAAGTTGCCATATATTGTTTCAAGAGTTTTAGAAAAATTTTCACTCTTCTTTTGTCAATGTTATTTTGCCAGATTGTGTATTTATTGTAACTTGATTTATCTCTTGATCTTGATTAAAATAATCTTTAAATTCATCTGAATTTTTATCCAATTTATGGACTTTCTGTAGATTTACATCAATACTTTTAAAGGTCTTTTTGCAGAAGACACATACTTTATTTGTAGATCTTCTTTTTCTTGACTTCTTAGGTGTTGTCTCTTTTCCCCTGGGAAGACTTCTTTATCTTTTCCACCTTTCTCTTTAGTGTGAGCACTTCTTGCTGTTCTTCTTTTGTTAAATAGTTGTGACAGTGGGAGCCAGAAATAAGGCACATTATTTTAGACCTTTTGGTTTCAGTTTTTCTTGGTCTCGCTGTATTTTTTAGCACCTCCTTCCTTAATTTATTAGATAGAATTTTATCATACTCTTACCAGAAAGGAATAGAACGGTCAATGCACCGCTGCTCTGCTTTTTCCAGGTCTTTAAAATTTTCCTATAAACTTCTTTTTTTATCGGGAAAATGTTTTCTGATAGTTTTTTTGTCTGGGGACAGTTGCAAAGTCATTAAATAGCTCTTTAAAATATTTTTCTTCAGCTTCATCTGCTCCTACTCTTCAATAATATTTAAAGCGGAATGTTTTGCCTGCTCGTCGTTGGTAGGTGAGTTCCTGTCCTTTCCTCATCTTCCTCCTCCGACGTTACCTCCTTCTCAGAGTTTTCCCTGTCCGTTAGTTCATCCATCCGTGTCTCCTCTGTATTTTCTCCATCTTCTTCCTCAAAAGCCTCTGAGGTTGGTTAATTACATGAACCTGAAAGAAAAGAAGTAGAATATCATGAGAAAATGTGTGAGTTTGAAGCATTGATAAACTTTTTACATATTGTTTCCCCTCATATTAAATTGAAATGATCACCTTCAGCATGGCTTTTGATGACATCCGCAACAATTTTAACATTTTTTTAGCAAAGTTAAACGTTGCAGGGAAGTGTAAGTTGCCAAATATTGTTCAAAGAGTTTTAGAAAATCTTTTACTCTATCTTCTTTTGTCAATGTTATTTTGCCAGATTGTGTATTTATATTAACTTGATTTAGCTCTTGATCTTGATTAAAATAATCTTTAAATTCATCTGAATTTTTATCCAATTTATGGATTTTCTGTAGATGTACATCAATTCTTTGAAAGATCTTTTTGCAGAAGAGACATACTTTATTTGTAGATCTTCTTTTTCTTGACTTCTTAAGAGTTGTCTCTTTCCCCTGGGAAGACTTCTTTGTCTTTTCCACCTTTCTCTTTATTGTGAATACTTCTTGCTGTTCTTGTTTTGTTAAATAGTTGTGACAGTGGGAGCCAGAAATAGGGCACATTATTTTAGACCTTTTGGTTTCAGTTTTCCTTGGTCTCGCTGTATTTTTTGGTACCTTCTTCCTTAATTTATTAGATAAAATTAAATCATACTCTTCTCAGAAAGCAATAGAACGGTCAATGCACCGCTGCTCTGCTTTTTCCAAGTCTTCTAATATTTTCCTATGAACTTCTTTTTGATCGTGAAAATGCTTTCTGATTTCTTCTTGTGTGGGGACAGTTGCAAAGTCATTAAACAGCTCTTAAATTTTTTTTTCTTTAGCTTCATCCGCTCCGACTCTTTTCAATAATATTTGGAGCGGAATGAATGTTTTGCCTGCTCGTCGTTGGTAGATGAGTTCCTGTCCTTTCCTCATCCTCCTTCTCCGACGTCGCCTCCTTCTCAGAGTGTTCCCTCTTCGTTGGTTCATCCATCCGTGTCTCCTCTGTATTTTCTCCATTTTCTTCCTCAAACGACTCTGAGGTTGCTTTATTACATGAACCTGAAAGAAAAGAAGTAGAATATCATCAGAAAAAGTGTGAGTTTGAAGCATTGATAAACATTTTACATATTAGTTCCCCTCTTATTAAATAGAAATTATCATCTTCAGCATGGCTTTTGATGACATCCGCAACCATTTTAACATATTTTAGCAAAGTTAAACGTTGCAGGGAAGTTTAAGTTGCCATACATTGTTTCAAGAGTTTTAGAAAAATTTTCACTCTTCTTTTGTCAATGTTATTTTGCCAGATTGTGTATTTATTGTAACTTGATTTATCTCTTGATCTTGATTAAAATAATCTTTAAATTCATCTGAATTTTTATCCAATTTATGGACTTTCTGTAGATTTACATCAATACTTTTAAAGGTCTTTTTGCAGAAGACACATACTTTATTTGTAGATCTTCTTTTTCTTGACTTCTTAGGTGTTGTCTCTTTTCCCCTGGGAAGACTTCTTTATCTTTTCCACCTTTCTCTTTATTGTGAGCACTTCTTGCTGTTCTTCTTTTGTTAAATAGTTGTGACAGTGGGAGCCAGAAATAAGGCACATTATTTTAGACCTTTTGGTTTCAGTTTTTCTTGGTCTCGCTGTATTTTTTAGCACCTCCTTCCTTAATTTATTAGATAGAATTTTATCATACTCTTCCCAGAAAGCAATAGAACGGTCAATGCACCGCTGCTCTGCTTTTTCCAGGTCTTTAAAATTTTCCTATAAACTTCTTTTTTTATCGGGAAAATGTTTTCTGATAGTTTTTTTGTCTGGGGACAGTTGCAAAGTCATTAAATAGCTCTTTAAAATATTTTTCTTCAGCTTCATCTGCTCCTACTCTTCAATAATATTTGAAGCGGAATGTTTTGCCTGCTCGTCGTTGGTAGGTGAGTTCCTGTCCTTTCCTCATCTTCCTCCTCCGACGTTACCTCCTTCTCAGAGTTTTCCCTGTCCGTTAGTTCATCCATCCGTGTCTCCTCTGTATTTTCTCCATCTTCTTCCTCAAAAGCCTCTGAGGTTGGTTAATTACATGAACCTGAAAGAAAAGAAGTAGAATATCATGAGAAAATGTGTGAGTTTGAAGCATTGATAAACTTTTTACATATTGTTTCCCCTCATATTAAATTGAAATTATCACCTTCAGCATGGCTTTTGATGACATCCGCAACAATTTTAACATTTTTTAGCAAAGTTAAACGTTGCAGGGAAGTGTAAGTTGCCAAATATTGTTCAAAGAGTTTTAGAAAATCTTTTACTCTATCTTCTTTTGTCAATGTTATTTTGCCAGATTGTGTATTTATATTAACTTGATTTAGCTCTTGATCTTGATTAAAATAATCTTTAAATTCATCTGAATTTTTATCCAATTTATGGATTTTCTGTAGATGTACATCAATTCTTTTAAAGGTCTTTATGCAGAAGACACATGCTTTATTTGTAGATCTTCTTTTTCTTGACTTCTTAGGTATTGTCTCCTTCCCATGGGAAGCCTTCTTTTTCTTTTTCACCTTTCTCTTTAGTGTGAGCACTTCTTGCTGTTCTTCTTTTGTTAAATAGTTGTGACAGTGGGAGCCAGAAATAGGACACATTATTTTAAACCTTTTTGTTTCAGTTTTTCTTGGTCTCGCTTTATTTTTTGGCCCCTCCTTCCTTAATTTATTTGATAGAATTAAATCATACTCTTCCCAGAAAGCAATAGCACGGTCAATGGACCACTGCTCTGCTTTTTCCAGGTCTTCTAATATTTTCCTATGAACTTTTTTGATCGTGAAAATCCTTTCTGATTTCTTCTTGTGTGGGGACAGTTGCAAAGTCATTAAACAGCTTTTTAACATTTTTTTCTTTAGATTCATCTGCTTCTACTCTTTTCAATAATATATGGAGCGGAATGTTTTGCCTGCTCGTCGTTGGTAGGTGAGTTCCTGTCCTGTCCTCATTCTCCTTCTCCGAAGTCACCTCCTTCTCAGAGTGTTCCCTCTCCGTTGGTTCATCCATCCGTGTCTCCTTTGTATTTTCTCCATCTTCTTCAAAAAGCGTCTCAGGTTGGTTCATTACATGAACCTGAAAGGAAAGAAGTAGAATATCATCAGAAAAAATGTCAGTTTGAAGCATTGATAAACATTTTACATATTGTTTCCCGTCTTATTAAATAGAAATGATCATCTTCAGCATGGCTTTTGATGACATCGGCAACCATTTTAACATTTTTTAGCAAAGTTAAACGTTGCAGGGAAGTGTAAGTTGCCATATATTGTTCAAAGAGTTTTAGAAAAAATTTTACTCTATCTTCTTTTGTCAATGTTATTTTGCCAGATTGTGTATTTATTGTAACTTGATATATCTCTTGATCTTGATTAAAATATTCTTTATATTCATCTAAATTTTATCCAATTTATGGACTTACTGTAGATGTACATCAATTCTTTTACAAGTATTTTTGCAGAAGAGACATGCTTTATTTGTAGATCTTCTATTTCTTGACTTCTTAGGTGTTGTCTCTTTCCCCTGGGAAGCCTTTTTTTTTTCACCTTTCTCTTTAGTGTGAGCACTATTTGCTGTTCTTCTTTTGTTAAATAGTTGTGACAGTGGGCGCCAGAAATAGGGCACATTATTTTAGACCTTTTGGTTTCAGTTTTTCTTGGTCCCGCTGTATTTTTTAGCACCTCCTTCCTTAATTTATTAGATATAATTGAATCATACTCTTCCCAGAAAGCAATAGAACGGTAATTGCACCGCTGCTCTGCTTATTCCAGGTCTTCTAATATTTTCTTATGAACTTCTTTTTATTGTGAAAATACTTTCTGATTTCTTCTTGTGTGGGGACAGTTGCAAAGTCATTAAACAGCTCTTTAAAATCTTTTTCTTTAGTTTCATCTGATCCTACTCTTTTCAATAATATTTGGAGCATAATGTTTTGCCTGCTCGTCGTTGGTAGGTGAGTTCCTGTCCTTTCCTCATCCTCGTTCTCCGACGTCACCTCCTTCTCAGAGTGTTCCCTCTCTGTTGGTTCATCCATCTGTGTCTCCTCTGTATTTTCTCCATCTTCTTCCTCAAAAGCCTCTGAGGTAGGTTCATTACATGAACCTGAAAGAAAAGAAGTAGAATATCATCAGAAAATGTGTGAGTTTGAAGCATTGATAAACATTTTACATATTGTTTCCCCTCTTATTAAATAGAAATGATCATCTTCAGCATGGTTTTTGATGACATTCGCAAACGTTGCAGGGAAGTGTAAGTTGCCATATATTATTCAAAGAGTTTTAGAAAAATGTTTACTCTATCTTATTTTGTCAGTTATTTTGCCAGATTGTGTATTTATTGTAACTTGATTTATCTCTTGATCTTCATTAAAATAATCTTTAAATTCATCTGAATTTTTATCCAATTTATAGACTTTCTGTAGATTTACATCAATTCTTTTAAAGGTCTTTTTGCAGAAGACTTATACTTTATTTGTAGATCTTCATTTTCTTGACTTCTTAGGTGTTGTCTCTTTCCCCTGGGAAGCCTTCTTTATCTTTTCCACCTTTCTCTTATTTGTGAGCACTTCTTGCTGTTCTTTTGTTAAATAGTTGTAACAGTGGGAGCCAGAATTAGGGCACATTATTTTAGACCTTTTGGTTACAGTTTTGCTTGGTCTCGCTGTATTTTTTGGCATCTCCTTCCTTAATTTATTAGATAAAATTGAATCATACTCTTCCCAGAAAGCAATAGAACGGTGAATGCACCGCTGCTCTGCTTTTTCCAGGTCTTCTAATATTTTCCTATGAACTTCTTTTTTATCGTGAAAATGCTTTCTGATTTCTTCTTGTGTGGGGACAGTTGCAAAGTCATTAAACAGCTCTTTAAAAATTTTTTCCTTAGCTTCATCTGCTCCTACTCTTTTCAATTATATTTGGAGCGGAATGTTTTGCCTGCTCTTCGTTGGTAGGTGAGTTCCTGTCCTTTCCTCATCCTCCTTCTCCGACGTCACCTCCTTCTCAGAGTGTTCCCTCTTCGTTGGTTCATCCATCCGTGTCTCCTCTGTATTTTCTCCATCTTCTTCCTCAAAAGCCTCAGAGGTTGGGTCATTACATAAACCTGAAAGAGAAGAAATAGAATATCATCAGAAAATGTGTGAGTTTGAAGCATTGATGAAAATTTTACATATTGTTTCCCCTCTTATTAAATAGAAATGATCATCTTCAACATGGCTTTTGATGACATTCGCAACCATTTCAACATTTTATAGCAAAGTTAAACGTTGCAGGCAAGTGTAAGTTGCCATATATTTTTCAAAGACTTTTAGAAAAATGAAAAATTTTTGAGTACTCTATCTTATTTTGTCAATGTTATTATGCCAGATTGTGTATTTATTGTAACTTGATTTATCTCTTGATCTTGATTAAAATAATCTTTAAATTTATCTGAATTTTTATCCAATTTATAGACTTTCTGTAGATTAACATAAATTCTTTTAAAGGTCTTTTTGCAGAAGACGCATACTTTATTTGTAGATCTTCTTTTTCTTGACTTCTTAGGTGTTGTCTCTTTCCCCTCGGAAGCCTTCTTTATCTTTTCCACCTCTCTCTTATTTGTGAGCACTTCTTGTTCTTCTTTTGTTAAATAGTTGCGACAGTGGGAGACAGAAATAGGGCACATTATTTTAGACCTTTTGGTTTCAGTTTTTCTTGGTCCCGCTGTATTTTTTAGCACCTCCTTCCTTAATTTATTAGATATAATTGAATCATACTCTTCCCAGAAAGCAATAGAACGGTAATTGCACCGCTGCTCTGCTTATTCCAGGTCTTCTAATATTTTCTTATGAACTTCTTTTTATTGTGAAAATACTTTCTGATTTCTTCTTGTGTGGGGACAGTTGCAAAGTCATTAAACAGCTCTTTAAAATCTTTTTCTTTAGTTTCATCTGATCCTACTCTTTTCAATAATATTTGGAGCATAATGTTTTGCCTGCTCGTCGTTGGTAGGTGAGTTCCTGTCCTTTCCTCATCCTCGTTCTCCGACGTCACCTCCTTCTCAGAGTGTTCCCTCTCTGTTGGTTCATCCATCTGTGTCTCCTCTGTATTTTCTCCATCTTCTTCCTCAAAAGCCTCTGAGGTAGGTTCATTACATGAACCTGAAAGAAAAGAAGTAGAATATCATCAGAAAATGTGTGAGTTTGAAGCATTGATAAACATTTTACATATTGTTTCCCCTCTTATTAAATAGAAATGATCATCTTCAGCATGGTTTTTGATGACATTCGCAAACGTTGCAGGGAAGTGTAAGTTGCCATATATTATTCAAAGAGTTTTAGAAAAATGTTTACTCTATCTTATTTTGTCAGTTATTTTGCCAGATTGTGTATTTATTGTAACTTGATTTATCTCTTGATCTTCATTAAAATAATCTTTAAATTCATCTGAATTTTTATCCAATTTATAGACTTTCTGTAGATTTACATCAATTCTTTTAAAGGTCTTTTTGCAGAAGACTTATACTTTATTTGTAGATCTTCATTTTCTTGACTTCTTAGGTGTTGTCTCTTTCCCCTGGGAAGCCTTCTTTATCTTTTCCACCTTTCTCTTATTTGTGAGCACTTCTTGCTGTTCTTTTGTTAAATAGTTGTAACAGTGGGAGCCAGAATTAGGGCACATTATTTTAGACCTTTTGGTTACAGTTTTGCTTGGTCTCGCTGTATTTTTTGGCACCTCCTTCCTTAATTTATTAGATAAAATTGAATCATACTCTTCCCAGAAAGCAATAGAACGGTGAATGCACCGCTGCTCTGCTTTTTCCAGGTCTTCTAATATTTTCCTATGAACTTCTTTTTTATCGTGAAAATGCTTTCTGATTTCTTCTTGTGTGGGGACAGTTGCAAAGTCATTAAACAGCTCTTTAAAAAATTTTTCCTTAGCTTCATCTGCTCCTACTCTTTTCAATTATATTTGGAGCGGAATGTTTTGCCTGCTCTTCGTTGGTAGGTGAGTTCCTGTCCTTTCCTCATCCTCCTTCTCCGACGTCACCTCCTTCTCAGAGTGTTCCCTCTTCGTTGGTTCATCCATCCGTGTCTCCTCTGTATTTTCTCCCTCTTCTTCCTCAAAAGCCTCAGAGGTTGGGTCATTACATAAACCTGAAAGAGAAGAAATAGAATATCATCAGAAAATGTGTGAGTTTGAAGCATTGATGAAAATTTTACATATTGTTTCCCCTCTTATTAAATAGAAATGATCATCTTCAACATGGCTTTTGATGACATTCGCAACCATTTCAACATTTTATAGCAAAGTTAAACGTTGCAGGCAAGTGTAAGTTGCCATATATTTTTCAAAGACTTTTAGAAAAATGAAAAATTTTTGAGTACTCTATCTTATTTTGTCAATGTTATTATGCCAGATTGTGTATTTATTGTAACTTGATTTATCTCTTGATCTTGATTAAAATAATCTTTAAATTTATCCGAATTTTTATCCAATTTATAGACTTTCTGTAGATTAACATAAATTCTTTTAAAGGTCTTTTTGCAGAAGACGCATACTTTATTTGTAGATCTTCTTTTTCTTGACTTCTTAGGTGTTCTCTCTTTCCCCTCGGAAGCCTTCTTTATCTTTTCCACCTCTCTCTTATTTGTGAGCACTTCTTGTTCTTCTTTTGTTAAATAGTTGCGACAGTGGGAGACAGAAATAGGGCACATTATTTTAGACATTTTGGTTTGTTTTTCTTGGTCTCGCTTTATTTTTTGGCACCTCCTTCCTTAATTTATTAGATATAATTGAATCATACTCTTCCCAGAAAGCAATAGAATGGTCAATGCACCGCTGCTCTGCTTTTTCCAGGTCTTCTAATATTTTCCTATAAACTACGTTTTTATCGTGAAAATGCTTTCTGATTTTTTCTTGTGTGGGGACAGTTACAAAGTCATTAAACAGCTCTTTAAAATATTTTTCTTTAGCTTCATCTGCTCCTACTCTTTTCAATTATATTTGGAGCGGAATGTTTTGCCTGCTCGTCGTTGGTAGGTGAGTTCCTGTCCTTTCCTCATTCTCATTCTCCGACGTCACCTCCTTCTCAGAGTGTTCCCTCTCCGTTGGTTCATCCATCCGTGTCTCCTCTGTATTTTCTCCATCTTCTTCCTCAAAAGTCTCTGAGGTTGGTTCATTACATGAACACAAAAGAAAAGAAGTAGAATATCATCAGAAAATGTTTGAAGCATTTATAAACATTTTACATATTGTTTCCCCTCTTATTAAATTGAAATGATCATCTTCAGCATGGCTGTTGATGACATCCGCAATCATTTAAACATTATTTAGCATAGTTAAACGTTGCAAGGAAGTGTAAGTTGTCATATATTGCTTTTTCCAGGTCTTTAAAATTTTCCTATAAACTTCTTTTTTATCGTGAAAATGCTTTCTGATGTTTTTTTGTGTGGGGACAGTTGCAAAGTCATTAAACAGCTCTTTAAAATATTTTTCTTTAGCTTCATCTGCTCCTACTCTTCAATAATATTTGAAGCGGAATGTTTTGCCTGCTCGTCGTTGGTAGTTGAGTTCCTGTCTTTTCCTCATCCTCCTTCTCCGACGTCACCTCATTCTCAGAGTTTTCCCTCTCCGTTGGTTCATCCATCCGTGTCTCCTCTGTATTTTCTCCATCTTCTTCCTCAAAAGCCTCTAAGGTTGGTTAATTACATGAACCTGAAAGAAAAGAAGTAGAATATCATGAGAAAATGTGTGAGTTTGAAGCATTGATAAACTTTTTACATATTGTTTCCCCTCATATTAAATTGAAATGATCACCTTCAGCATGGCTTTTGATGACATCCGCAACAATTTTAACATTTTTTTAGCAAAGTTAAACGTTGCAGGGAAGTGTAAGTTGCCAAATATTGTTCAAAGAGTTTTAGAAAATTTTTTACTCAATCTTCTTTTGTCAATGTTATTTTGCCAGATTGTGTATTTATTGTAACTTGGTTTATCTCTTGATCTTAATTGAAATAATCTTTAAATTCATCCGATTTTTTATTCAATTTATGGACTTTCTGTAGTTGTACATCAATTCTATTAAAGGTTTTCTGTAGAAGACACACACTTTATTTGTAGATCATCTTTTTCTTGACTTCTTAGTTGTTGTCTCTTTCCCCTGGAAAGCCTTCTTTATCTTTTCCACCTTTTTCTTTAGTGTGAGCACTTCTTGCTGTTCTTCTTTTGTCAAATAGTTGACAGTGGGAGCCAGAAATAGGGCACATTATTTTAGACCTTTTTGTTTCAGTTTTTCTTGGTCTAGCTGTATTTTTTGGCACCTCTTTCCTTAATTTATTAGATAGAATTGCATCATACTCTTCCCAGAAAGCATTAGAACGGTCAATGCTCTGCTGCTCTGCTTTTTCCAGGTCTTTTAATATTTTCCTATGAAGTACTTTTTTATCGTGAAGATGCTTTCTGATTTTTTCTTTTGTGTGGGACAGTTGCAAAATCATTAAACAGCTCTTTAGTATCTTTTTCTTTAGCTTCATCTGCTCCTACTCTTTTCAATAATATTTGGAGCGGAATGTTTTGCCTGCTCGTCGTTGGTAGGTGAGTTCCTGTCCTTTCCTTTATTGTAACTTGATTTATCTCTTGATCTTGATTAAAATAATCTTTAAATTCATCAGAATTGTTATCCAATATATGAACTTTCTGTAGATGTACATCAGTTCTTTTAAAGAACTTTTTGTAGAAGACCCATACTTTATTTGTTGATCTTTTTTTTTCTTAACTTCTTAGGTGTTGTCTCTTTCCCCTGGGAAGCCTTCTTTATCTTTTCCACCTTTCTCTTTAGTGTGAAAACTTCTTGCTGTTCTTCTTTTGTTAAATAGTTGCGACAGTGGGAGCCAGAAATAGGGCACATTATTTTAGACCTTTTGGTTTCAGTTTTTCTTGGTCTCGCTTTATTTTTTGGCACCTCCTTCCTTAATTTATTAGATAGAATTGAATCATACTCTTCCCAGAAAGCAATAGAACGGTCAATGCACTGCTGCTCTGCTTTTGCTAGGTCTTCCTATGAACTACTTTTTTTTATCGTGAAGATGCTTTCTGATTTTTTCTTTTGTGTGGGACAGTTGCAAAGTCATTAAACAGCTCTTTAAAATCTTTTTCTTTAGCTTCATCTGCTCCTACTCTTTTCAATAATATTTGGAGCGGAATGTTTTGCCTGCTCGTCGTTGGTAGGTGAGTTCCTGTCCTTTCCTCATCCACCTTCTCCGACGTCACCTCCTTCTCAGAGTGTTCCCTCTCCGTTGGTTCATCCATCCGTGTCTCCTCTGTATTTTCTCCATCTTCTTCCTCAAAAACCTCTGAGGTTGGTTCATTACATGAACCTGAAAGAAACGAAGTAGAATACCATCAGAAAATGTGAGAGTTTGAAGCATTGATAAACATTTTACATATTGTTTCCCCTCTTATTAAATATAAATGATCATCTTCAGCATGTCTTTTGATGACATCCGCAACCATTTTAACATTTTTTTAGCAAAGTTAAACGTTGCAGGGAAGTGTAAGTTGCCATATATTGTTCAAGGAGTTTTATAAAAAAATTTACTCTATCTTCTTTTCTCAATGTTATTTTGCCAGCTTGTGTATTTTTTGTAACTTGATTTATCTCTTGATCTTGATTAAAATAATCTTTAAATTCATCTGAATTTTTATCCAATTTATGGATTTTCTGTAGATGTACATCAATTCTTTTAAAGGTCTTTTTGCAGAAGACACATACTTTATTTGTAGATCTTCTTTTTCTTGACTTCTTAACTGTCTCTTTCCCCTGGGAAGCCTTCTTTATCTTTTCCACCTTTCTCTTTAGTGTGAGCACTTCTTGCTGTTCTTCTTTTGTTAAATAGTTATGACAGTGGGAGCCAGAAATAGGTCACATTATTTTAGACCTTTTCGTTTCAGTTTTGTTTGGTCTCGCTGTATTTTTTGGCGGCACCTTCCTTAATTTATTAGATAAAATTAAATCATACTCTTCCCAGAAAGCAATAGAACGGTCAATGCACCGCTGCTCTGTTTCTTCCAGGTCTTCTAATATTTTCCTATGAACTTCTTTTTTATCGTGAAAATGCTTTCTGATTTCTTCTAGTGTGGGGACAGTTGCAAAGTCATTAAATAGCTCTTTAAAATCTTTTTCTTTAGCTTCATCTGCTCCTACTCTTTTCAATAATATATGGAGCGGAATGTTTTGCCTCCTCGTCGTTGATAGGTGAGTTCCTGTCCTTTCCTCGTCCTCCTTCTCCGAATATTTTTACTCTATCTTCTCTTGTCAACGTTATTTTGCTAGATTGTGTATTTATTGTAAATTGATTTATCTCTTGATCTTGATTAAAATAATCTCTCAATTCATCTAAATTTTTATCCAATGTATGAACTTTCTGTAGATTTACTTCAATTTTTTTAAAGGTCTTTTTGCAGAAAACACATACTTTATTTGAAAATCTTATTTTTCTTGACTTCTTAGGTGTTTTCTCTTTCCCCTGGGAAGCCTTCTTTATCTTTTCCACCTTTCTCTTTAGTGTGAGCACTTCTTGCTGTTTTTCTTTTGTTAAATAGTTGTGACAGTGGGAGCCAGAAATAGGGCACATTATTTTAGAGCTTTTGGTTTCAGTTTTGCTTGGTCTCGCTGTATTTTTTGGCACCTTTTTCCTTAATTTATTAGATAGAATTGAATCATACTATTCCCAGAAAGCAATAGAACGGTCAATGCACCGCTGCTCTGCTTTTTCCAGGTTTTCTAATATTTTCCCATGAAATTCTATTTTATCGTAGAAATGTTTTCTGATTTCTTCTTGTGTGGGGACAGTTGCAAAGTCATTAAACAACCCTTTAAAATATTTTTCTTTAGCTTCATCTGCTCCTACTCTTTTCAATAATATTTGGAGCGGAATGTTTTGCCTGCTCGTCGTTGGTAGGTGAGTTCCTGTCCTTTCCTCCTCCTCCTTCTCGGACGTCACCTCCTTCTCAGAGTGTTCCCTCTCCGTTGGTTCATCCATACATGTCTCCTCATTATTTTCTCCATCTTCTTCCTCAAAAGCCTCTGAGGCTGGTTCATTACATGAACCTTGAAGAAAAGAAGTAGAATATCATCAGAAAATGCATGAGTTTGAAGTATTGATAAACATTTTACATATTGTTTCCCTTCTTATTAAATAGAAATGATCATCTTGAGCATGGATTTTGATGACATCCGCAACCATTTTAACATTTTTTAAGCAAAGTTATACGTTGCAGGGAAGTGTGAGTTGCCATATATTGTTCAAAGAGTTATACACAAATTTTTAATCTATCTATCTAAGGAATATTTTAATCAAGGTCAAGAGATAAATCAAGTTACAATAAATACACAATCTGGCATAATAACATTGACAAAAGAAGATAGAGTAAAAATGTTGATAAATTCTTTGAACAATGTATGGTAACTTACACTTCCGTACAACGTTTAACTTTGCTAAAAAAAAAATGTTAAAATGGTTGCGGATGTCATCAAAAGCCATGCTGAAGATGATCATTTTTATTTAATAAGAGGGGAAACAATATGTAAAATGTTTATCAATGATTTAAACATACACGTTTTCTGATGATACTCTACTTCTTTTCTTTCAGATTCATGTAATGAACCAACCTCAAGAGGCTTTTGAGGAAGATGGAGAAAATACAGAGGAGACACGGATGGATGAACCAACGGAGAGGAAACACTCTGAGAAGGAGAAGGAGAAAAGGACAGGAACTCACCTACCAACGACGAGCAGGCAAAACATACCGCTCCAAATATTATTGAAAAGAGTAGGAGCAGATGAAGCTAATTAAAAAGATTTTGAAGAGCTGTTTAATGACTTTGCAACTGTCCCCACACAAGAAAAAATCAGAAAGCATTTTCACGATAAAAAAAAAGAAGTTTATAGGAAATTATTAGAAGACGTGGAAAAAGCAGAGCAGCGGTGCATATCTAATAAATTAAGGAAGGAGGTGCCAAAAAATAAAGCGAGACCAAGAAAAACTGAAACCAAAAGGTCTAAAAAAAATGTGCCCTATTTCTGGCTCCCACTGCCACAACTATTTAAAAAAAGAAGAACAGCAAGAAGTGCTCACACTAGAGAAAGGTGGAAAAGATAAAGAAGGCTTCCCAGTGAAAAGAGACAACACTTAAGAAGTCAAGAAAAAGAAGATCTACAAAGAAAGTATGTGTCTTCTGCAAAAAGACTTTTAAAAGAATGGATGTACATCTACAGAAAGTCCATAAATTGGATAAAAAGTTTGATGAATTTAAAGATTATTTTAATCAAGATCAAGAGATAAATCAAGTTAAAATAAATACACAATCTGGCAAAATAACATTGACAAAAGAAGATAGAGTAAACATTTTTCTAAAACTTTGAACAATATATGGCAACTTACACTTCCCTGCAACGTTTAACTTTGGTAAAATATGTTAAAATGGTTGCGTATGTCATCAAAAGCCATGCTGAAGATGATAATTTCTATTTAATAAGAGTGGAAACAATATGTAAAATGTTTATCAATGCTTCAAACTCACACATTTTCTGATGATATTCTACTTCTTTTCTTTAAGGTTCATGTAATGAACTAACCTCAGAGGCTTTTGAGGAAGAAGATGGAGAAAATACAGAGGAGACACGGATGGACGAACCAACGGAGAGGGAACACTCTAAGAAGGAGGTGATGTCGGAGAAGGACGATGAGGTAAGGACAGGAACTCACCTATCAACAACGAGCATGCAAAACATTCCGCTCCAAATATTATTGAAAAGAGTAGGAGCAGATTAAGCTAAAGAAAAAGATTTTAAAGAGCTGTTTAATGACTTTGCAGCTGTCCCCACACTAGAAGAAATCAGAAAGCATTTTCACGATAAAAAAGAAGTTCATAGGAAAATATTAGAAGACCAGGAAAAAGCAGAGCAGTGGTGCATTAACCGTTCTATTGCTTTCTGGGAAGAGGATGATTCAATTCTATCTAATAAATTATGGAAGGAGGTGCCAAAAAATACAGCGAGATCAAGAAAACTGAAACCAAAAGGTCCAAAATATTGTGCCCTATTTCTGTCTCCCACTGTCACAACTATTTAACAAAAGAAGAACAGCAAGAAGTGATCACATTAAAGAGAAAGGTGAAAAAGATAAAGAAGGCTTCCCAGGGGAAAGAGACAACACCTAAGAAGTCAAGAAAAAGAAGATCTACAAATAAAGTATGTGTCATCTGCAAAAAGACCTTTAAAAGAGATGATGTACATCTACAGAAAGTCCATAAATTGGATAAAAATTCAGAGGAATTTAAAGATTATTTTAATCAAGATCAAGAGATAAATCAAGTTACAATAAATACACAATCTGGCAAAATAACATTCACAAAAGAAGATAGAGTAAAATTTTTTATAAAACTCTTTGAAAAATATATGGCAACTTACACTTCCGTCCAACGTTTAACTTTGCTAAAAAAGTTTTAAATAGTTGCGGATGTCATCAAAAGCCATGCTGAAGATGATCATTTCTATTTAATAAGAGTGGAAACAATAAGTAAAATGTTTATCAATGCTTAAAACTCACACATTTTCTGATGATATTCTACTTCTTTTCTTTCAGGTTCATATCCTGAACCAACCTCAGAGGTTTTTGAGGAAGAATATGGAGAAAATACAGAGGATACACGGATGGATGAACCAACGGAGTGGGAACACTCTGAGAAGGAGGTGACGTCGGAGAAGGAGGATGAGGAAAGTACAGGAACTCACCTACCAACGACGAGCAGGCAAAACATTACGCTCCAAATATTATTGAAAAGAGTAGGAGCAGATGAAGCTAAAGAAATTGATTTTAAAGAGCTGTTTATTGACTTTGCAACTGTCCCCACACAAGAAAAAATCAGAAAGCAAAAAGCAGAGCAGCGGTGCATTGACCGTTCTATTGCTTTCTGGGAAGAGTATGATAAAATTCTATCTAATAAATTAAGGAAGGAGGTGCCAAAAAATACAGCGAGACCATGAAAAACTGAAACCAAAAGGTCTAAAATAATGTGCCCTATTTCTGGCTCCCACTGTCACAACTATTTAACAAAAGAAGAAAAGCAAGAAGTGCTCACACTAAAGAGAAAGGGGGAAAAGGTGGAACTTAAAAATAACAATTCTGCCAGAGTAGTGAATGCAAAAAATAACCTTAACCTTAAAAACTTAAAAATAACAATTCTCCCAGAATAGTGTATATAAAAAAAATAAACTAAATGATTTCTTAAATATTGAGCAATGATTGCTATGATGAGCTATGAGTCCTCGTTGCTCTGCTGCAAGTTAAATAGTACGCCGACTTCGTCCCCCACATCGATCTGAAGAATTCCTTAAGTAGACCATGATGGTTCTACCAATTTCATCTTCAGTGGTAGAGAAATTTGTGTTGTTAAGTAATGCTCCTGGAAAAAAAGATAAATAAATACAATATTGCTATCTAAATTGTGCGTTTGTATTTATTGTATAATACTGTCCCAACTATAGGCTAAAAAGTAGCATTACTGTAACTATGGAAATATTTCCATACAACAATATATCCACTGTTTATGTCTACTTTTTGAGAGACTGAAGCAAGCGCACCTTGAAGTATAAATATCATTGCACTTTTATATTTCTTTAAAGAAATTATGGAAATGAATCCCTTAATAAGATGGAATTTACTACAACAGTTCAATAATTAATAAGTTTAATGTAACATACTTGTCATTATCGAACAGATCTTGGTTTTTTTGAAGCCGATCTTTTGTTCATTATTTTTTTATTTCCAACCACTGCGACCTTCCCAATTGAATTTTGTTTGCATGTCATTTGTGAGGATTGTATCGACCATGTACTTGACCGATGATTTCACACTGGTCCCACCAAGGCGATGCAGGCGACAGTGCTGAAAAGAGAGAGAGAGAGAGAGAGAGAGAGAGAGAGAGAGAGAGAGAGAGAGAGAGAGAGAGAGAGAGAGAGAGAGAGAGAGAGAGAACACAACCAAAGTTATCAACTGAAATTTGTCAAAATAACACACTAATAGCAACATCTTTTCATGGAATAGGCAATGACATAAAGATATCTATAAACATGACATACTTTTATCATTATAACCATACCTTAACATACAGCTTATTTGACAGATTAATACATACATACATACATATACATACAGAAATAACCAATAAACCATTATCCTGTTGCCAGGGATAGGCAGGCAGAGTTAGAGGCATGTGGCCCCATAACCCATGTGTATGAAGAAACTAGAGAGCAGGGATCCCAGCTAATAGTGTTCTCCATGTGACATATGGGATGTAGGGATAAAATGCAAGGAGGGGACTCCCAACCTCACTTTCCGTCCCTTTAAATCGCCTCTTAAGAAATACAGGGATTACAGTTGTGGGATTATTGAACATCCACTGCAGGGCAAATTGATACACTTACCATAATTTCTTGAAGATCAGGATCAGAATCCAGATTTTCATTTAGCTGCCCAAAGTTTTCCACAGTTTTAATTGGCAAATCTGGCTTAATTGCAGAAAAATCTTCTGTTTTTGATAGGGCCTCCTGATTTTTGAGGCTATTTAACTTTTGAAGTATATCGTCTAGTTTCTTGTCTAGTACGTTAACTTTCTTTGATAAATCTTCAATTGCTGTTTGACAGCGAGCAACAGCACGTAACATTGTAGTCATATCTGAAAAATTATAACATGAGAATACTTATCCATCAATGTGTGGCAATTCAGGAGAATGGACTCTAATAGATTAGGTAACTGCTGGAAAATAATATATGCTATATGTATCAACAACAAAACGTTCCATACACTATGACCTAAAAAAAGAAATATATATATATATATATATATATATATATATATATATATATATATATATGTATATATATATATATATATATATATATATATATATATATATATATATATGTATATATATATATATATATATATATATATATATATATATATATATATATATATATATATATATATATATACATATATATATATATATATATATATATATATTTATTTATTTATATATATATATATATATATATATATATATATATATATATATATATATATATATATATATATATATATTTATTTATATATATATATATATATATATATATATATATATATATATATATATATATATATATATATATATATATATATATATAACAAAATGTTTGACTGACGATGTTTAGTGAAAAAGCTAATGTTTATAATATCTCACATGCACTCACAGACAAGGAACTATAATGCATTACCATTTGATTTCATAAGCGGATCACTAGCATCATCTAGATGTTGTCTTGTTTTTGAAGTAGAGGCAGCAGTCACATCTACATGAGCTGGTCTACCCACAATAGCGTTGGCACGTTGAAGAGGTGGAATGCCACTTACATCAGGCGGTGGGGGCAGCTTTTTCTTTTTCTTTGGGGTCAGCTCCACAGTACTGATAGAATCACTCGAGCCTGATTCAGAGTTTGTGAACCGCCTTTTCTCAATCCTGGAGGAAATTTAATAAGGATATCAAGTATTCATTGATCTCTAAAAATTGTTCCACTTTTCTTATTTTTGCATTTTAATTTATAAGTTCCTGGTCTTAATTGTTTTTGTTTTTATACCAAAGTAATATAAATACTGCAAATACTAAGGTACCTACATCAAAAATAAATATATATAATACATGAAGCCTGACATTTTCTTTGTTGATGCTAGAGGATATAGTAGAGATTTCTAACTAAACAAATATTGTCTCTATTAATATTACATACCTCCTACAGCCACGTCCATATTCCCCCTCACTCTGAACATCAGAATACTTTTCTCCCCTCCGAGATGCTCTTTGAGCCTTGCTGTAGTCATCTTTAATAAACGAACAAATACATCATTATGGATCATTTTTTTCTCTTTAGTAATTTTTAGTTAGTTTGCAACTGTGCAAAATTAATGACAAATTTGACAAACTTGAGAACTTACCAGTTGTGGAGAGAACTCTTGCTGTATATTTTGACCATTGTTCTTGTGGTGGATATAGTGTTTTTATGGCTTTTGACAGCTTTGAGTCCCGCAATGGAGGCCAATAACATTTGGTATCTCCATCAGTCAGCCAGATACTTGGCACTACACTGACTTCGTTGTCCTCATCAAACACAACCACTGCATACCGACCCATTATTCCTGTTATAAGTTGCCAGAGAAGCAATTGGTGAAGACAATTTAGATTCTGATGATGGAGTGATGTAAATAATTTTCATAATATTTTGCTGATACAGGAGACAAATTTATTTTTCTCATGAACTGGACAATTAAGAAAATAAATATCTAGCTACACGGTGCTCCACAATGGCAGGGTTCCCTAGCTCGAGAAGTGTGCACAAATAAAATAAAATAAATAGGAATTGTATGTTTCTGATAGCTGGAACAGTACGGGTGCTAGGGTGGGCGTACCAACTTTGATGTCTCAAATCAAAAACCAAGAAAAAATGAGCATGTAAAACAAAATGATAACAGTGATGATGGTCATGATGATATTGATATCCTAGCTCACTGTGCATGTACTGAGTGGATTAATGGCAATGCAGCAATATTCCCCTCATGAGGAAAGAGTAAATATTTTTTCTGGATATCTTTATATGAGCAAATTTTCTGTGTTTTACTTTCACCAGCAACTACATATATTCCAATAGATCCTGATTTCACTGGGTAGTTAAACAAATCTTCATAATGTTCATACAAGTGATATAATATATATGTGTCTGGATCATTTTCATATTGTAAAATGTTCACAACTTTTCCAACGTGATTATTAACCATTATGCCTTGGTCAGCAGAGTTCAGGCGAATGCAGAATTTCTCTAAGTGCAATGCTCTGAACTGACTGCATGCAACATCCTGTAAAACAGGGCCATTACTGTGCTGTAATACTGTGTATGGATATTTTACCTTTTTCATTTCTGATTTGGATTTTTTCTGTTCATATACTCTATTAATTACTTGACTTAAGATACAGTTAGGTTTTCTCAGAAGCCTTTTAAGTGATCCAAGGTAATTCTCAAATGGGAAAGCAGAGAACCTATCAATAGGTCCATATTTATTAACATCATCAGTTAAATGACAAAGATTATGAATGTTATACACAAGATGTCTCGACCCAAACAAGTTTCCAAAATGTGTTATAAATGCATTCAAATATTTGTTGGCTGCTAGTAAATTTTTTGAATTCAAGTCTCCTGAAAGCAAGCGCATACTAACACTTAGTAAAATAAAATTTTTATACATGCTTTCATGAATATTTTTCTTTAGGCAAACTGGTCCAGTATACAAAAGAAAGGATCTGAATTCAGTGGCTTTATACCTGTCTAATTCATTCAGGGATCTTGGTTTTCTACTGAATTCACTGGGCATATATTTTGACATCTCTTCTAATTTTCTTGATATGGCTCCTTTACTCTGGGATCCAATTCTAGTTGGTAGAGGTCCTTTAAGCCAAAGATTTAACAGTTTTCTCATTACTCCCAAATATACTAAATGCATAGGGTCTAAAACAAATTGTGATACAAGACCAACATCAAGCTGCAGCAGTGGACTTGGTCCCTTGTGGTGATCCCTATCTGTCATTGATGCAAAATTTGAGTCTGTCCTTAAAGGGGCATTTAGTTCAGGAAGGGTAATAGTCTTATCATACTTTCCGTGTTGTTAGCACCTCTCACAACTGCTGTAGCCTGAATGCGATTTTATTGACTTTAAGTACTGACGGGCAGGAGCATCACAGATGAAACACTGAATGGTTATCAAGTACTTAACACCCTCAAATTCATAGCCATCTTTCAATATACACATTTCGCTGATAAAATCCTCCAAATACTCCTCTACATTGCCTGGTTTAGAATTTCCCAAGTATATACCAACTGGAACGGGCTTTGAGTATGTGGTTATGTCATAATCAGTGCAAAATTGCACTAAAATGGGCCAGAATTGTTTTCCTGAAGTTTTGAATAATGGAATACCATCACAATTTATTCTCAGGAAGATAGTTGTTAGTTTCCTTACTTTCAAATCAGAAATGGTCTTAAGAAATTCAGTGATAGAATTTGTTATGCCAAAATGAAAATATTCACCTCCTGAAATTTTCTTTGTGTTTGATACGAAAGATTTGTAGGAGTTTCACACAGCGTACGAGGGTCTGATGGCAACTGTGGATCATACTGAGATTTTAAGATTTTAAGGAGGCCTTTCAAGGCTAAATGGCTAATTTGGTGATTAATGGCCCAGTCTCTAAGTAGGCTCTGAGAACTTTCATTTTCACTTGTCACTGAATCAGAAGGAACAGCATCAGGCTCAACTTCAGAATCAGAGGAATCACTAGAGCTAGTACTACTACTAGTACAGCCACTATATATATAGTTGCTGAGAGATTCATCTTGAATAAAATCCTCACCTACGTTACTGCTGCTAGCTCCTTCATGAAGGTAGGAATCATCCTGACTTACGTTACTGCTGCTAGCTCTAGCTCCTTCATGAAGGTAGGAATCATATTTTCTCTTTTGCCTCCTCAGGCGACTCCACTTAGATGACATACCGCATGTACAGGAACTCCTTAATTAAGCTATGTTAATGTTAACTAAATCAATGAAATGTTGGTTAATTTGCAGAAAGAGGTTCTCAAAATGTACACTATTTTTGAGCTTACCACTACTATTTCAGAATTTTCCTGACAAGTTTTCTTCTGTAAGGTTTTTGGTGCAAGGGAGCTTAATCACAGATACAGATTTGCTGTAAGATATTAGCTAAGCTATTTAACTAAACCCAATCTAGGCTAACCTAACCAACCAAAACTAACCTATACCCAACATAATCTAACAACTTACGATATTAACACCGCTTTAACACTGTATTCAGTCTGTGGGCCAGAAACGAATGCCCGTCACCCTCTCAGATCTCAGATGGCAATCACTACACACATATAGTGTATTCAGCTAATTATTATGAAATAATACACATCACAGCATCAGTAATACACTACAGTACTAACAAAGCTGTACACTAACATCAAATACAGGTAAGGGAGAGGGCAGTGCAGGGTTACTTACTGAACTTACTGAATTGAGGTTATCGCGCCAAATTCTTCAAAATGTTGGCAGCATCCGAGTCTGGTTGGGATCATACCAAGGATATTTTTTTTATCCACAAAATAATTATTTCGATATATATTCTATATATGGCATAAGCTATAATATGATAACAATAAACTGTGTGGTGCCCGGGGGAGGGGGGGAGGTTTAGAGGTACGTTATTTATTTAAATGATGTTATTGGGTGATTAATTTCTTTACCTAATTAATTTGTTTTACTTTCACTTCACTGCACTTCTAATGGGGAACTCTCATGGCAATTAAAAAGATATTTACTTTGATTAATTATATTTATTAATGGTCCCTGATGTTGGATATTTCCCTGAATATTAAGAAAAGAAAGCTGCCACCACCCCCAAAGGTTTAATGAGAATTAGGGGATTCTCAGGGAATTTAGTTTCTTCCTAAAGGGAAGTTAAAATGTTCGAAAGAGAAAATAATTACTACCAGGGAAATATAGGCGACCAATGAAAAGAAAAGGGACTAATTTAACAATTTAGTTATTTGGTAGAGTGGACTGAGTTTCAATAAGGCACATGGATTCGTGGATTTGTTTCATATCCTTTTTCAAGAGTGTTGAGCACTTCCCACACCAACGGAGGTTAGTATTAACACGGAATCACTTTCTCAGAATTTTACTTGGGTTCTTTATTTATGGTATACTTTGAATATCACAGGCTGATCATTGAGTCTTAGAAACACGGCTTAGTTATAGTATCAGACAACTTAATGGCTCATGGCAGAAAAACATCATCTTCCTCAAAAAGAAAATAAATACAGAGTTGGCAATACTTATCTCACCTCGAGATACCAAACTCTTCACACATTACATATTATACCCTTGACTCCCTTCCATGAAAAATATCACCTTAAAAATGTTATAATTTTGTAACTGGGCCTGAGAACAGTTAAAGAACCTTTTCTCAGGGGATTTCCGAAAGTAAGGTGATCTCAATGTTTCTGTTTATGCATACATAGTATAATTCTTCCTCACTAAGTAGGATTACGCGATTCCTATTCCTGAATACATGGACTGGGTCTATCAGACCGTCTTACGTGACACATAGTTTCCTAAAGCTTAACTTGGAAATTTGGCAGTGGCTTTCTAGCCGTTCATTTATCTACAAAATAAAAGAAAGTAAATGAGAAATTGGTGTAACTGTCGTGGAGGCATTCTTTCCCTGTTGACGCGATCAAAAGTTGAGGCTGAGTCAGTATAATTCACTTCCTTAACTCAGAAGTTAATACACAGTCACAATAACATAGAAATTACCGTGAAAAATATATATTGTACACCAGGAAATATTTTGTAGGGGAATAGGGGACCATGCGGTTTTGAAACCACGTTGTCCTTCTTTAAGAGAAGGAAATTGGTATTATCCACTTATAATTGATCTCAATAGGGGTTTACATATATTGTCAGGCTACTGGGGAAGATTATGGATTATATATTAATGGTGAGAGGCATTGAATTTCACAAATATTGAGGGATTTCGAGAGCGATGTCACTCACCTGTTGACGCGATCAAAAGTTGAGGCTGAGTGACGCTCTCTGGGAAAAAGGCGGGAGGTGAGAAGGGGGAAGGGGGGGTTTTCGAGGATATTCCTCCTTTGATCTTATTATTAATTGATTATTAAGACGTGAAATAGTTATGAGTTTATAGGAAATTAATTTTGACGCTAAATAAGTGACATTTAGCTATCTATTGAACCTGATCTCTGGATTAATATATAGGGGAAC
>JAXIVD010000554.1:5000-7500 GCA_036785275.1 Cancer borealis | reverse complement strand
CACAAGCTTCTTGTAGTGCTATTATAAGTCTCATGAAAAATATTCATAAGCAGAAGAAAAGTGCTTCCTCCATAACGGCTTGTGTTGTTGTTATGATCAGCTGATTCCGCAAGGAGAGTGGTTCTACTTGTGAGTGTGACCAGATTGCTAGTCGTATCGCCGTCAAGCCAGGGAAAACAGAAGTCATACCTAGTGTGACCGTAGCTTAAGGTGATGTTCATGCCTCTAGTAGTAAAACCCTTTCTCTTTTCCATTTCTTGAAGAATTAAATAAATGATGAGTTTAAAGATAGTTGTGGAACCTGTACAGCCCTGTCTGATCCCATTTGCTACCTTCATTTCTGTGGTTAGGTCTTCAGTGATGTTGAGTTTTGTTATGTCATCTTGGTAGGTGTTAGCGAATGCAGTGATGATTAGTGGATGTATTTTGTATTTAATCAAGGCCTCTACTATTTTAGCTCTCTTCACTGAATCAAACGCCCTTGAGAAGTCAATAGATGTGATAATTAACGTTTTGTTTTCCCTGTAATTCATTTCTACACAATATTGAAGTATAAAGATGTTGTCTTCTTGCTCCTGAAGTGAAACCAGCTTGTACTATTTTTTGTTCTTCATTAATCCTAAGATGGTCTTCAATTTTGTTTCAGATCACAGCCATGAACATTTTATATATGTAATTTGTTAGTGCAATTGGGCGGAGGTCCTTTGCTGTTGGTTTGGCTTTCTTGGGTATCATTATGGTATGTGATCTTCTCCATTCTTGTGGTATGTTTCCACTTTCCAGTACATTATTTAAGCATCTTGTTATTGTTTTCATACATTAACTTTTTATATAATAAGGCTTTATAAAATTCTGGTTTACATGTGTTAGGTCCTGGAGCTTTCTTATTTTTTAGATTTTGTATAACTGATTTGACCTCTGTTTCTGTTATAACTGGTGTGGTCATGGGCATGATTTCTTTTTCCACTGACACTGCCATATCCATGTGTTCCCTGCCAGGAGGAGCTCTTCTGGGATAGCAAGGAAAAGTACCAGCCCACCTTTGAGGGCTGGGACCCCGAGAAGTTCCATGCGTTGACACGCCTGCTGGACAGGGGGACACTAGACGGTGGGGAAGAAGGCCTACATTACCCTTCACCAACTTTGTGCCACATTACTTGCTTCGCCTTGAGTGTCTGGGACTCCCTAATCAGAGAGGAGGGATAAGTAAGTCAAGTTTATTTATATTACAGTACCATTATTATTATTTTTCTTTGGAGTAAACAGCATCGGTATATACATACATGCATACATATTTGATATGTTTAAATGCCATTATCTTACTGTGTGAGTGCATACACACATGCATTAGGTTTTTTTTTTTTTACATCCTTCGAACGAATAGATGCTACAGACTAGTAGGTAATATAACTATAGGAATTAATCTATTAATTTATAAATTTAATTGTACTTCTGAATTTTTTTTTTTTTTTTTCGGATATTTTTTTATTTTTATTTGTATAATTTTTTGTTCACTTGTAATGTGCTAACATTCACATTTTATTTCAGGTTTTTTGGTTGTGACAACCATAAGGACACATTCCTGCAGATCCTTGTTGGTTTGACCAGGAAGTTCCCAGAGTTTGAGATGGCACAGTGCGGTAATGGGCACAATGTAATCACCAAGATTCTCCCCGTATGGGCGGCAACCTTTTCAATGGTTTTAGCTCCAACTTGTGCAGGGACACAAACTCTGATGTTCACGCCAAGTTGCCCTCCAAACGCCAGCCCACCGGCGACTGTGTGAGGGATACTAGAAGCCATGACCAAATGAAAAGGCAGAAGCTCCAGGGGCAGAAAAAATAGGTGATGGGGGAGATAATGACTGCGTCTTACAAGCCAGTGATTTGTGTCTCTCTTCAAAGGAGTTATACTTACTGCTACTGCAGACAGTGTTTTTTTTCTTTCTGTGCAACAAAGATATTTCTCTCCCTGCAAGACAGTGACTTGTGCTTTTCTGCAAAGGAGCTATACTTACTGCTACTGCAGACAGTGTTATTTTTCTGTGCAACAAAGATATTTTTCCACCTGCAAGACAGTGACTTGTGCTTTTTTTTTCAAGGGAGTTATACTTACTGCTACTGCAGACAGTGTTTTTTTTCTGTGCAACAAAGATATTTCTCCCCCTGCAAGACAGTGACTTGTGCTTTTCTGCAAGGGAGTTATACTTACTACTACTGCAGACAGTGTTTTTTTTTTCTTCTGTGCAATAACGATATTTCTCTCCCTGCAAGACAGTGGTTTGTGCTTTTTTTCAAGGGAGTTATACTTACTGCTACTGCAGACAGTGTTTTTTTTTCTGTGCTACAAAGATATTTCTCCCCCTGCAAGACAGTGACTTGTGCTTTTCTGCAAGGGAGTTATACTTACTGCTACTGCAGACAGTGTTTTTTTTTTTCTTCTGTGCAATAACGATATTTCTCTCCCTGCAAGACAGTGGTTTGTGCTTTTTTTCAAGGGA
>JAXIVD010000553.1:140542-141902 GCA_036785275.1 Cancer borealis | reverse complement strand
AGAGAGAGAGAGAGAGAGGAAAGAGGAGAGAGAGAGAGAGAGAGAGAGAGAGAGAGAGAGAGAGAGAGAGAGAGAGAGAGGAGAGAGAGAGAGAGAGAGAGAGAGGAGAGAGAGAGAGAGAGAGAGAGAGAATAAATATTAACCAACCACTTATACAAATCTTACTCAACATATTTTATTCTTCCTTCTTTACTAAAACTTCTGTCACATTTTACAATAGTTTCCTTCAATCATTTCTTAGTCATCCCTTACCTTCTCTCTCCCTTCTTTCCCCCCTCCTTCCCTCCCTCCTTCCCTCCCTCCATCCTTTCCTCTCTCCTTCCCTCCCTCCGACTGTCTGCCTGTCTGCCTCCTCCATCCCTTCCTTTCTTACCTGCTTATCGAGGTAAGTCATCATCTTTATTGCAACTCACTGTTTCTCGATCAGTGTTCTGTCTCATTGCACTCCTTCAACTTCATCCTTTATCCTGTAGAAGGTGCAAAAGTAGACTGATTTTTTTTGTATTTCTATATATATTTTTTTATATATATTTTTATTTTTTTTCATTTCATACGTGAAATTTTGTCTTATTTTGTAGATCATTGTTTCTTTTATAGGTTTTAGAAATTAGTTTTTTTTTTTTTTCAATCGAGTGTAAGGTAAGATTTTTTTTTTCATTTGTTTCCGTTTATATCTATGGAGTATTTATTTAAAGTTTATTCCACTTCAGTCAATCACTCAGTCTTCCCTTTCTGCATCCCTTCCAGCTATACAACACTCCTTCTCCTCCTCCTCCTCCTCTTCCTCCTTCTCCATCTCCTCCTCCTCCTCCTCCTCCTCCTCCACCTCTTCCTCCACTTCCTTCTCCTTCTTTCTCCTTCCACCTTTTTCCAAACACAAACTTTCCCCAGTCCATCCAAACTTACTCCCTATCCATCCTTACATACGTCTTCCCTCGCCTTCACAAATTTGTTTCCTTTTCCCTCCCTTTCCTCCACCTTTTCCTTATCCCTCTATTCCTTTCCTATAAAACTTAGACCTATTTTAGCATATTATTCCCTTCCATTATCCTTATCTGTGTTTGTGTTATTGTATTTCTTTATTTAACTTCTTTGTAGTTATAGTTTTCAAATGTCTACTCTATTTTTATTTTGTTTACTTTTTACTCTTCACCAACTTTTATTTCCTTCTCATCCGTTTATCCTGTCTTTCCCTTTTTCCTTTTTGGTCCGCCTCTCTCGGTCTCCCATCCCGGCACAATTCAACCTCATCTAAGGAATACGTCTTGCCTTGCGCTCTTCCACACGCCTCAACAACACTGAAAATGCTTGTCTATCTTCCTCGCTCCGACGAAAATAGAAAGTTTTATTTTTCGTTTTA
>JAXIVD010000553.1:125542-130542 GCA_036785275.1 Cancer borealis | reverse complement strand
AGGGTAGTACTCAGGACCGAGCCCTGGGGCACACCCTCATACTGACAGAAGGAGGGGGAGCAAGAGGAAGCAACCCTAACGCGGAAGGAACGGTTTCGCAGGAAGTTATGGAGGAAAACCCCCATGTTGCCAGAGACACCGACACAGGACAGCTGGTGAAGGATGTGATGCCGCCAAGTAGTGTCGTAAGCTTTTTCGAGATCAAAGAAAACAGCTAAGACAGATTCTCGTCTGGCAAAAGCAGAAGTAATATATGTTTGTAAGCGGGCGAGAGGTTCCGCTGTACCACGGGCACGTCGAAAGCCAAACTGAGTGGGGGAGAGAAGATTCTTTGACTCGAAGTACCACATCAATCGGAGATTGATCATGCGCTCAAGTAGCTTGCAGACACAGCTAGTCAGAGCAATGGGTCTATAATCCTGGGGAAGAGTACCAGACTTGTTAGGTTTAAGAAAAGGGAGTATAAGTGCATTGCGCCACTGGGGTGGGAAATCCCCGGTTAGCCAAACGCGGTTATAAAGGGTAAGTAAGAAGGTCAGGGAGACAGTAGGAAGGTGGCGGAGCATCTGATAGTGAACACCATCAGGGCCCGCAGAGGTATTACGACAGCACTTCAAGGCATAGGTAAGTTCAGAGGGGGAGAAGGGGGTGTTATATGAAGTATTAGAAGAGAGTGTGAAGGTAATAGGGGTGTGCTCACGTGTCGCCTTAAGGGCAGCAAACTCAGGAGGAAGATGGGAACCACTGCTGACGCTGCAAAAAAATGAGCCCAGTTCTGTGGCAACCTGGAGGGGTTCAGCAATATCACCCTGGGAGAGGCGAAGTACAGGAGCATAGGAAGGTGGGTGTTTACCTGATAATTTATGAATACGGCGCCAGACTGAAACAATGGGGGTAGAGGAAGTCAAGGTAGACACATAAGCACGCCAACTGTTGGACTGAGCCAATTTAGTGGTCCGGCGGAACCTAGCCGAGGCACGTTTAAAGTTAACAAAGGCCGGGAGCTGGCCGGGAGTGTCCCGTTTACATCGGTAACTACTCCAGGCTGCCCGTTTCAAGCGAAAGGCAGTAGTGCAGGCAGGGTTCCACCAGGGAACACATTTGGAGGCAAAGGGGCGGGAAGTCCGGGGGATGGAGACAAAAGAAGCAGCGAGAACAGACGTGATAAAGTAGATCAACATGTCAGAAGAGGAAGAAAAATCAGAAGAGGAGAGGCGAAGGGCAGACAGTGAGGCAAAAACACGCCAGTCTGCTCTACCAAAGCACCAGCGAGGGGGTCTGGGAAGAGGGATGTAGGAAGTAGGAGAAAGAAGAACTGGGAAATGATCACTACAGGGATTGTGGTCAAGAACCGACCAGTGGAGATCTAGTAGTAGGTCAGGGGAACAGAGGGCGAGGTCGAGACAGGAAAAAGTCTGGGTGCGGAGATCAAAGTGTGTGGGGGCGGCAGTATTAAGGATAGTAAGGTCAAAGTCTTTAAGGAGGTGGTCGAGAGAGCGGCCACGAAGGGTGACCACAGAATCCCCCCAAAGGGTGTGGCGACAATTAAAATCACCAACCACAAGGAGGGGGGGAAGGGAGGTTAGAGAAAAGGGAGCGGAGGGCATCGAGATCAAGAGGCTGGGAAGAGGAAAGGTAAAGGGAAACGAGAGACATCCAACGGCGGAGGTAGATACGAAGGACTGTACAGGGAAGTGTAGTAGGGATAGGAAGAGGGGTAGAAGCAACAGACTGGTGAAGAAGGATAGCAGAAGAAGAGATAGAGTGTGGGGAGGAAAAAAAGCGGTACTGAGGAATAGGGGTGGGCGGACTAGTAAGGAAGGTTTCCTGGAGGCAGAGGACCATGGGGGCATAAGAGGAAATGAGTTGACGAAGATCCTGTCGATGGGCACGAAAACCACGAATATTCCACTGAAGAACAGATATGATCAGTAGGGGATAAGACTCGGGATGGGTGAAGGTGAGGGAGGAGCGTTCTCAGGGAGTAAAGGACCGGGGTCCATATCCATAAGAGGTAAGGAAGAAGGAAGAGGGTCAGGAGCGGATGAGGTATGGGGAGAGGGGGGAGATTGAGAGAGGAGATCGGTGCGGGAGTAGCCAGGTGGTAGGAGAAGAGAGAGGATAGATCGGGTAGTAGAGGAAGGTGGGGGAGGGGCAGACGAAGGGGGCTGCACCGAAGAGCAGGCGGGGTAAGACGGGGAGGGGAGGGGAGAGTAAAGCGGTGAAGGGGGAGATGGCGGAGCGCCGGGTGCAGAGGGGGGGAGGTGGACAGGAGGAGGGGTTGAGGAGGGGAGACAGCAGAGGGAGAAGGTGGAGAAGGGGGAGTCGGGGTAGGAGGAAGGTGCTTGGGGGGTGGGTGAATAGAGGCCACGACCTGGATAGGAGGAGCCGGGGGAGGAGATGAGGAAGAAGGAGGAGAGGACAATGGAGTCGTGTTCTTTATGTACTCGATGATGGCATCGAGGTTATCACCCTCGGAAGGAGCGGGCGAGGAAGGTGCAGGGCGAGTCTTTTAAGCAAGGTGGAGAGGGGGTGAAGAGATCAAGGCGGGAGCTGGAGAGGGGGTTGGTGGGGGAGAGGAGACCAAAGTTTCAAAGTGGTGGTGTCGTTTGTTGGAGTGGGAGCGCTGAGGGCGTGGAGAGGGAAGGGTAGGGGTACAGACAGTGATGGAGGTAGGAGTATCAGGGTCAAGGACAGCAAAATAATTAGAGCAGGAGATGGAGGATGGAGGGTGGGAGGGAGAGTGGGAGGAGGAAGGAGGTAGAGGAGAGGGATGGGTGGAAGGCCGAGGATCGGGGCGGGAAGAAGAGGACGTTGCTGGAAGGTGAGGGGAAGAGGCGGAGGCAGCAACATGGTGAGGAGAAGGGGTGAAGCCTAGGCGACGGGCTTTCTGACGAGCCTCACGTAATGTGAGACCGTCACGGAAGCGAATACCAGCGACTTTAGCCTCAAACTTGTAAGTTGGGCAGCCGCGGTAGTGAACGTTATGGGGGCCGCCACAATTGCAGCAGCGGTGGGTAGTGTTGTGGCATTGATCGCGGGTATGGATAAGGCCACATAAAGGGCAGCGGAGAGCGGAGCGGCAGTGTTTTTCTGGATGGCCAAAACGCCAACAGTTTCGGCACTGGCGAGGTGGAGGAACGTAAGGCCGGACTGGGAGCATGACGCCCCCAACGTAGACATGGGTAGGGAGTTCGTGGCGTTTAAAGGATATCCGTTCAACATTGGTGGGGTTTCTCTGGCGACCTCGGGGGGACAAGGTGTAGCAGCGAACGGTTACAGCGTCGTACTCGCTGAGTAGATCTAATAGGTCAGTGTGACAGTCTGACCATTCCTTGTCGTCTATTGGGCAGTCTTGTGGTGAAATTACGACAGTGCCAGTGCATGTGTTTAGACGGTCGTCAGGGGTTGCATGGATGCGGGTACCGAATGGAGCCAATAGGTTGGCCATGGCCTGAGACTGAACCTCAGACTCCACGCGTACCAGGCGTGAACGATCAGGTCGGGTTTGGAAATGAACCTTGCCTACTTGTTCCTGTAGGCAACGGTGGAAGAGGAGGGTATTCTCAGCAAAGGGAGCGGAGGGGGGGATAATGAAAAAACGATCCCAGCGGGCAGGGGCGAAGAAGAGGTCATAGGCAGAAGGGTGAGACACGCCACGAGAGGAGCCAGTCCGGGGCTGTGCCGTAGTCTTCTTTGATGAAGAGGGAACATAAGGGGCTAAGGTGGTAATATAGGAAGATGTAGATGTGACGGGGAGGGAGGCTGAAGGGGTGGTAGGAGTGGAAGAGAGAGTCGGGAGAGCGGTAGACGTAGGGGAGGGAAGAGAGGTAGTAGAAGGGGTGCTGGAAATAGGGACGGTAGAAGGAGGAGCAGGGGGCAGGTGAAGTGAGGAGACTACAGGGGTGCGAATAGAGGCTGTGGTAGTGGTAGAGGAGGATGAGGAGTAATGAGGACCGAACCCTGTGGGGGGTGGGGTGGTGGTAGTAGGAGAGAGAGAAGATGTTGGAGGTGGGGCATAGGATGGAAAAGTTGTGGAGGGGGTAGGGGTACAAGGGAGAGTAGAAGGTGGAATGGTCTGAGGAGCAGGTAGAGAGGTCGAGACCAGGTCCATTGGGCAAGCAGAGGTGTCAGGTAGGGGGCGACCAGCAGCAGAGGCCTCGAGGGACTGGTCAGATATCACTCGAGGGGGAGTTTTTAAATTTGATTTATCCATATACTATTGTTTTTAATGATCATGGCATCGGAGGTCACGGGTAAACCGCCTACCGGATTGGCAAAAGGGGCCGAGCGCTGCCACCGGGGACGGGGTACCTCGTCCCCCATAGGGCTACCCGTTTTAAAAGGCAACCCTTGTGGCACCGAAAGTTTGCCCCGTAGCGGCGAGCAAAGTCCTCGGCCTCGATGCCTACCGGCCCAGGCACCCTCCAGCCAACACAGGACGGCCCACAACGGGCGATCCCCCTGGCGGGCGGCACCGGTGACCCACACCAGCCTACGGTCGGGATCATCTTGTTGGTCCTGACGGACACACAAGCCCCCCCCACCACGACAAGGTAGATCCCATGGGGGGGAGTAGTAGTAGTAGTAGTTGTAGTAGTAGTAGTAGTAGTAGTAGTAGTAGTAGTAGTAGTAGTAGTAGAGCAGTAGTAGTAGTAGTAGTAGTAGTAGTAGTAGTAGTAGTAGTAGTAGTAGTAGAGCAGTAGTAGTAGTAGTAGTAGTAGTAGAAGTAGTAGCAGTAATAGTAGTAGTAGTAGAGCAGTAGTAGTAGAGCAGTAGTAGTAGTAGTAGTAGTAGTAGTAGTAGTAGTAGTAGTAGTAGTAGTAGTAGTAGTAGTAGTAGAGCAGTAGTAGTAGTAGTAGTAGTAGTAGTAGTAGTAGTAGAGCAGTAGTAGTAGTAGTAGTAGTAGTAGAAGTAGTAGCAGTAATAGTAGTAGTAGTAGAGCAGTAGTAGTAGTAGTAGTAGTAGTAGTAGTAGTAGTAGTAGTAGAGCAGTTAATC
>JAXIVD010000553.1:100542-113042 GCA_036785275.1 Cancer borealis | reverse complement strand
TTATCCGTGTCTTGTAAATAAACTTAGTTCATTTACTTGTTTTGTTTTTATTTTCTGTTAAGTGCCCAAGAACCTGGAATAATAGTTTCCTCATTCTTTTTTTTCCTTTTCATTGCCAAGTCAAGGTAACGGGGAGAAGGTGTTGAGTAAGAGCGGGTTTGTGTTTTTGTGTGTATCGCGGTCTTTCGGCATCATGCGTATCGTGAGTGACGAAGACGCGTCGATTTTTGTGGGTAATCAACCAACGCCCGAGGAGGTAGGCGGATTAACTGTACCTGAATTACGGTTAATCGCTACTCATTTAGGGGCGACAGACTATCACCAACTGTTGAAAGCAGACCTTGTTAGCTTGGTGCTTCAACAGATCAGTTTGGTTAGAGTCGAGAGTGAATCTCTCCACTCGGCTACTGAAGGTGATAGGATGGACGAGGGGCTCAGGGCGCCCCAGGTTGACACAGAGATTAGGTGGCTGGAGCTACAGTTGAGGCTTGCCGAAACTCAGGTGCGTTTAGCTGAGTTAGGGGCAGCTGGGAACAACGGCTCCAGTGTTCCTATGTTTGATTTGGGGAAGGCCATTAGGCTTATACCCACGTTTACTGAAGGAAGTGTAGACACCTTCTTCAGTAGTTTTGAGAGGCTTGCCATTCGTCTCTCATGGCCCAGAGATCAGTGGACCTTGCTCTTGCAGCAAAGCTTCAAGGGTAAGGCACTGAAAGCGTATATGGCGCTTACTGATACGGACGCTTGTTCCTATGATCAGGTAAAAAGGCAGGTCCTTCAGGTCTACTCTCTGGTGCCTGAAGCTTATAGACAAAGGTTTAGGGCTCTGAAAAGGACCTCTGAGCAGTGTCATCTCGAGTTGGCTAGGGCGAAACGGGAGGCTTTCGTGAGTTGGTGTCGATCCCAGAACGTGGTGTCTTATGACCAGCTGGTGGAGTTGATGTTAGTGGAGGCGTTTGTACAGGTCGTGGATAGGGATGTAGCGTCACACCTGGCACAGCGAAACATCACCACGGTGGAGGAGGCCGCCACGATAGCCGACAATTTTACCCTAGCTAGGAGAGAAAGCTACATGTCTGGTTCCAAGCCAGGTGGTGGGGGATACAGCTTCTCCCAATTTAAAGGGAAGGGAACGCAGCAGCGCTCCCTTGACCCTCCCTCTCAAGACAAGGGTATTTCGAAGCCCGCGCCGCCAGGTTGGCAGAGGGAAGTTTTTAAGTGTTCCTTTTGTGGGAAGGCGGGACACAAGGCAGACTATTGCTGGCGCAGGCTCCAGCCTAAGGAGCAAGCGAAGGCAGTGTTGGCCACGCAGAAGTCCCCAGAAGTGGAGACAATGACGGTGGGTTGTGTGTTTCCTTCTCCAGGAGTGGGGGAACGCTACACTACCCTCGGAGACGAGGAGGTCCAGCCGGACGCTGGCTATAAAGCTTTTGTGTCGAGGGGGTCTGTAACTGGTGGCGGGGTCACTCGTCCCGTGAATGTTCTCCAAGACTCGGGGGCTTTACAGACCTTACTTAGGGCAGGGGTGGTTACTGGAGGGAAGACAGGAGAATGGGTAATCTTGTCTTCCATTGGGGGCCGTAATTCGGCACCTTTGGTCAAGATCTTTTTAGATTCTGACTGTTTTAAGGGTGAGGCTCCAGTTGCGATTTTGCCTGAGTTGCCCGTAAAAGGGGTGGACATCATTTTAGGTAATGATTTGGCCGGGGAGAGAATGGGAGGAACCCCTCCCCCGGTCCTGCAGGAAGAGCCTAGTGCCGCCGCAGATTTGGAACAACTGGAGGCCAATATGCCCCAAGTTTTCCCCTTTTGTGCTGTGACACGCAGCATGAGTAACGCCGCCCAAACTCCAGAACCCCCAGTTCCCCAGAGTTCCGCCCAAGGTAACGAGGTCGGGGACCTCAATATTTCATCCCTGTTTGCCGAGCCTCTTTCGGCCGGTGTTTGTTTGTCCCCAGGTAATGTGCACCAGGGAAGGACGGCCTTGATCGCCGCGCAGAGGGAAGATGAGAGTCTGGCCCCCATGTTGGACCAGGCGCTGACGCAGCAGAGGGATGCCGCGCCGACTACCACGTACTTTCTGAAGGACGAGGTACTGTTCAGAAGGTGGCTGCCGCCCACCTTCCCTAAGGAGGACGCCGCGTGGGCTTCCGTGGAGCAGCTGATGGTGCCGGTCCGGTATCGTCAGGCCCTGCTGGAGGTGGCCCACGACGGACGTTTTGCCGGACACTCAGGGGTCAGGAAGACCCTTGGGAAGTTAACCCGCCTGTACTTCTGGTCGGGGATTCGGGCAGAGGTGGCCAGGCACTGTAAGGAGTGTCTGATCTGTCAACGTGTGGGGAAGCCGAACCAGAAGATCAAGCCGGTTTCGCTGGTCAAGGTTCCTCATCTGCCGGAACCCTTCACTACCATCCAAGTGGACGTCGTTGGCCCTCTCAAGAAGACCAAAAGAGGTAACGAGTACCTCCTCACCATGGTGGATGCAGCCTCGAGGTATGTTAACGCCGTACCTCTTAGAAGGATTACAGCGCAGGTTGTTTGTAGGAACTTAAATCTGTTTTTCTCTTTTTTTGGAGTACCTTGTAAGGTGCAGACGGATGGTGCTAGCTATTTTTGTGGTAGGATTTTTAATGATTTTTGTAAGTCTCTAGGAATTAAGCACTCCGTGAGCAGTCCTTACCACCCCCAGACTCAAGGTGTGGTGGAGCGTAGCCACCAAACTCTGAAAAGCATCCTGCGCAAGTTTGCTCTCCAATTCGACACTGACTGGGATGACAATCTTCCCTATGTTTTGTTTGTGCTGAGAGACTCCCCTTCAGAGAGTACTGGTTTTAGTCCCTTTGAGGTAATATTTGCACACCAGGTGAGAGGTCCGCTGACCCATATTAAAGATTCGTTGTTGGGAGCAGACCAGAGAGAGTTCAGCTTGTTGGAATGGATAGGGGGGGATAGGCACAAGCTTTTGCAATGTTGGCAGTTGGCAGCCGAACATCTTGATGAGAGTCAAATCCGTGCTAAGCATTGGTTTGACAAGGGAAAGGGAGCAGTGCAACGGAAATTTTCTCCAGGCGACAGAGTCTTAGTACTTTTGCCGCATCGGGGGGATCCTTTTGAGGCAAAATTCCAGGGACCGTTCGAGGTGTTGAAGAAGGTGAGTGATACCAACTATGTGGTGTCCACCCCAGGTCGTCGTCGCCAGCAGCGTTTATGTCATGTAAACATGCTTAAGGGCTTTGTCGACTCTTCCTCGGGAGGCCTATCTGGCACTCCCGTTTGTCTCTCAGGTCCTTGCATACCTGTTGAGGAAGAGGAGGAGGAAACGGCCGTGGCCAGTACCTTGTCGACGTCCTCAGTAGGGGCGTGGCAGGAGAATGGGGCTGCGAGAGCCGCCTTGCAGGAGGAGCTTGACCATTTGACAGCGGAGCAGCGCTCCAGTGTGCTCGCTGTTTTGGACCGGTTCCCTGAGGTCTTTAAGGACATCCCTGGGCGGACTACGAAAGTAGTCCATGACATAGACGTTGATGGAGCGAAGCCTGTTAAGCAGTCACCTTACCGAGTACACCCTCGACAGGTTCCGATCATTCAAAAGGAGATTGGTGCCATGTTGCGTATGGGCCTTATACGCCCTGTTGTGCTGTTACCCGTGTCTGAACCAGCTGAACTGTTTTTTCTTTTGGCAATGCTCTCCACAACGCTAGTTTTGTTTTGTTCCTTCAGAACTTTAATAGTCCATTATTTTTTGCACGTTAAGTCTCCAGCTAAAGAAAATGTGCGGTATCTTTCCCCCAACCCATTTTCTTTTTTTTTTTGGTAGGGAGGACTGTCACGAAGTGACTTAATACATTAATGGAGTCATTGTTATTTTGTGTGTATGCCAGCGATTTTGATATGTGATGTGTGGAGTAGGGGTTGAGTGAGGTGGAGGGGGGGGGCGGCCTAAGAAAGTGACCGCGCGACATGACCTTTTTCGACCTTTCGCAGCCAGGACCACGGCTTGTAAGAAAAAAGTTGTTGCGTAACAAGGTCACACAATTATGTATCTATGTTGTTATTCTAAGTTTAATATTGTAAGTTAACTTGTAGATTGTTGTTGTACAGTATAATGAAGATGATGTCGATGTGGGGAGACGTAATAGTTATCGTGAGGTAGCTACGACGGCCACGAACCATATAATCTTGTATATAGTGTTTAACATGTAATGTAGAGTGATAGTTTGTATTAATCTAAGGTTAGAGGATTTTTGTGGTAATATTAAGTATAGTTGTGTAACATTGTTTAACGCCTAGAGTATTTTAGTGTTAACTCCCTTATTACCAGAGCGAGCGGGTTGCAATTTATGTCTGTGTAATTGTGTTCTCAATTGCTACATTTTGATGTACTTTTTATGTTGAAGTAAGTCCGTTTTAGGGTAGATTCCTTTGTATAGTGTTTATTTCACACCACGGGGACTGGGTAAGCGTGGGGTGAGTCGCGGCCCCCTATATAAGGTGACCCAGCGCAGACACAGTCCGGGTCAGTCAACCAGTGGAGGAGGTCAGCCGGAGGTCACCGCGTCGGTCCGCGTGGGTGTCCGTAGAACGGTATGTAATAGTTTATTTTATTTTATTTGTTAGTGTAGAGGTTAGGGTGTTGATGTAGGTAGTGCCTTAGGTATGTGAGTATTGTTTGTTTTAATTGGAGACTGGTAGCGAGTTTAGTGTGGCTTGTCTACCATTGTGTATTTTTTTCGTTACCTGTTGGGAGGTGGGTATTGTTTCATTTTCTGCTTAGCGCATTTAATACCCATTCTCTGTTTTATTCCCTTTTGGTAGGGATTGGTTTGGGTAACGTAGGGGAGGTGGATATTGTTTCATTTTCTGCTTAGCGCATTTAATATCCAACCTCTGTTTCTTTTATCTCTTTTGGTAGGGATTATTTTGGTAGCGAGTCTAGTGACTTGGTTCCCGTTTCCGTGTCTCCAATTATTTAGTTTAGTTAGTTAGTTTATTTTATTTCTTTGTGTTTGTGTTTCCCGACCTGTGCCTCCATCAATTAACTTAGGTGTTTGGTGTTTATTTGTTTGGTGTTTATCGAGACAGTCACCGTGCAGAGGGTACAGGTTGTGTCGGAGGTATGGCGTGAGTATTGTGGGTTTTAATTGGAGATTGAGAGTGAAGCCTGTGTTGTGTGTGTTTTACTTTTTACTTTTCTTCTTACGTTACTGGGTTTTTGATGTGGGTATTTGTTTGGGGTTGCTTCGCGCATTTCTTACCCATCATCTATTTTTCTTTCCTGGTTTGAGTGGGGGATTGTTTTAGTAACGTAAGGGAGTGAAATAAGTTTGGGTATTTGAGTGTTTTTACTCTGGCTCGCCTCTCTCTCTCCAATTATAATATTTATTTCTTTGTGTGTGTTTGTTTTTGTGTTTGGTTTTTGTGTTGAGTTTTTGAGTTGGTGTTTTAAAGTTTGTGTTTGTGTTTGTGTTTTAATATTTGTGTTTGTGTTATTGTGGTTATTGTGGAACACTCGAAATCTTGTGTTTTGTTTTATATTTCGTTATTGTAATTTATTACTTTAACATACGATTACCCTTCTGGTAATCAGAATTAAATTAAATTAGTTATCCGTGTCTTGTAAATAAACTTAGTTCATTTACTTGTTTTGTTTTTATTTTCTGTTAAGTGCCCAAGAACCTGGAATAATAGTTTCCTCATTCTTTTTTTTCCTTTTCATTGCCAAGTCAAGGTAACGGGGAGAAGGTGTTGAGTAAGAGGGGGGTCGGGGCATGATAATATATATATATATATATATATATATATATATATATATATATATATATATATATATATATATATACATACATACATACATACATACATACATACATACATACATACATATATATATATATATATATATATATATATATATATATATATATATATATATAGAGAGAGAGAGAGAGAGAGAGAGAGAGAGAGAGAGAGAGAGAGATAGAGAGAGAGAGAAAGACAGATAGATATTTTTTCTTTGAACAACAAACTTTACCGTGAATGTGGCATTCATAGTTTCTCACTGGTATTGGACGACTCAGATTACTAACATAATTACAAAGCTGTAACTAGTAATTAGAGCAACATATATTTAGTCTTATCTAATTTTGTTTAACATGAGTAAACATTACGTATTGTTGACAGACTACAAAGTCTTATTATCTATTTTATTAGTTTATTATTTGTTGTGTGTTCACGTGTTGTCACTGCAGCACTCGTGTCTGCTCTGTATTCATTTTAAATTTGCAAGAGAAACATCAACACTTTATAGTCTGGTTAAGAGAACATCGAGAATGGAATTTAAGTGGACAATGTCATCCCCATCCATGAAAAGGAGGGATTTCTTTTTAATCGTTAGTGCAGGACGCCTCAGTGTAAGTTGAGTTAATAGTACACCGATCCTTGGGGCGACGCACCCTCCCTTGACACTCATGTTCTTCATACTCCTTAACTGATGGAATAGTTCACCTGTTGATCGCACTGCAACTCTTGACGCGGATGGAGTGTGAGTGTCAGCAACAGTGTAAGTATTCTGATTTGTAACACTGTGGCACAAAGTGACAGTGTGAGTATTCTGAACTGTAACACTGTGACATGAGGTGACAGTGTGGGTATTCTGATCTGTAACACTGTAAAATGAGGTGACTGTGTGCGTATTCTGATCTGTATAGCACTGTGACATGAGGTGACAGTGTGAGTATTCTGATCTGTATAGCACTGTGACATGAGATGACAGTGTGAGTATTCTGATCTGTATAGCACTGTGACATGAAGTGACAGTGTGAGTATTCTGATCTGTATAGCACTGTAATATGAGGTGACACTGTGAGTATTCTGATCTGCATAGCACTGAGACATGAGGTGACAGTGTGTGTATTCTGATCTGTATAGCACTGTGACATGAGGTGACAGTGTGAGTATTCTGATCTGTATAACACTGTGACATGAAGTGACAGTGTGAGTAGTCTGATCTGTATAGCACTGTGACATGAGGTGACTGTGAGTATTCTGAACTGTATAGCACTGTGACATGAGGTGACAGTGTGAGTATTCTGATCTGTATAGCACTGTGACATGAGGTGACAGTGTGAATATTCTGATCTGTATAGCACTGTGACATGAAGTGACAGTGTGAGTATTCTGATCTGTATAGCACTGTGACATGAGGTGACAGTGTGAGTATTCTGATCTGTATAGCACTGTGACATGAGGTGACAGTGTGAGTATTCTGATCTGTATAGCACTGTGACATGAGGTGACAGTGTGGGTATTCTGATCTGTATAGCACTGTGACATGAAGTGACAGTGTGAGTATTCTGATCTGTATAGCACTGTGACATGAGGTGACAGTGTGAGTATTCTGATCTGTATAGCACTGTGACATGAGGTAACAGTGTGAGTATTCTGATCTGTATAGCACTGTGACATGAAATGATAGTGTGAGTATTCTGATCTGTAGCACTGTGACATGTTGTGACAGTGTGGGTTTTGTGATATATAACACTGTGAAATGTGGTGACGGTGCGGGTATTCTGACATATAACACTGTGACATGTAGTGACAGTGTGCCTATTCTGATATGTAACACTGTGGCATGAGGTGACAGTGTGCATATTATGATCTTGTGTTCATTAACATGGTCTGCAGAAGGCAGCAATTACTCATCAAGGTAACTGATGGAAAATTTCAGGCATGGTTTTCATAAACGCGAATACAACTTTCTTATTCTTACTTCATGACTAAAGTGACACTAGAAAACGTTTTTGTTGCAGGTGTAGTGAAACGCAGCACTTCAAAAATTATGAAAAAGATTATGGCGCCAAACCAGAATAATAGTAACAATACCTATGTATACTTACGACTGTCACCGACGGCACCTAACACAGACAGTCATTGATCGCACCTACGTAACACACAGTCACTGATCACACCTACGTAACACAGACAGTCACTGATCGCACCTACGTAACACAGACAGTCACTGATCGCACCTACGTAACACAGACAGTCACTGATCACACCTACGTAACACAGACAGTCACTGATCGCACCTACGTAACACAGACAGTCACTGATCGCACCTACGTAACACAGACAGAAACTGATCGCACCTACGTAACACAGATAGTCACTGATCGCACCTACGTAACACAGACAGTTACTGATCGCACCTTCGTAATACAGACAGTCACTGATCGCACCTATGTAACACAGACAGTCACTGATCGCACCTACGTAACACAGACAGTCACTGACTGCATCTAACACAGACAGTCACTGACCGCACCTAACACAGACAGTCACTGACCGCATCTACGTAACATAGACAGTCACTAACCGCACCTAAAACAGACTGTTTACTACTACGTTAACCTTCCCAGAAAACAGTTCCTTTAACAAAACTGCCAAGTATCTCCCTTCCCCTTCCCACACACCTGGTAAACAATCTAAACATAGTCCATCCACTCTATGCACTCCGCATGTGTCCTATACTCACTCGCTTTTCTTCTACTCAATTTACTAGCAAAAAAAAATTATCTTCGCATTTTTTTCCACCTACACCTAACAAAGGGGAGCCTCACCTTGAGGGGTTCTTTGGGTACCAGTGAGTATCAGAGCAACACTGTCTTGTGCTTACCTTTCCCCACAACGTCAAGGTGGATACTGAAGGAGCCAAACTGACGTGATGGTATTTAGCTCACAGCAACGTGTAGCAGCACCCCCTCCTCCCACCTTGCCTATAAGAGACAACCGTTCATTTGTCGTGCGTAAATCACATTCGGAAGCGTAAATCACATTCGGAAGCGTAAATCACATTCAAGGTAAAGAACCCATATAAATAGTTTATCCTTTACTTGCATAACCTATCAGAAGGAACTGGATTATCTTGAGGTACACGTGTAAGAAATTCACACCAAGTCAACATGTCTTACCTTGACGGACGCTACCAGCAGACTGAGGCAAGGCATTTTTTTTTTTTTTTTTTTTTGGCCATCAGCCATGGCATTGGCTATTAGGCCATATAAATTAAATTTTGAACTCTTTTTTTTTTTTTTTTATATAAATTAAATTTTGAACTCTTTTTTTTTTTTTTTTTTTTTTTTTTTTTTTTTTTTTTTTTTTTTTTTTTTTTAGTATTATTTTATTTTATTTATTTTTTATTTGTTTATCATTTTATTTATTTTTTATTTATTTATTTATTTTTTTCCCTTTAATTTATTTACATGTTTGTTTGTTTGTTTGTTTGTTTGTTTGATTTTTTTATTTATTTTTATTTATTTTTTTTTTTTATTTTATCCATTTTATATTTGTACATAGAAAAAATAAAAATAAAAATATATTCATACAATTCCAGTCACGCATCATGCATTAACATTCATACTTGGGAGCCTGAACCTAAGGCAAAAACTAAAGTCATTAGTCAAGGAAAGTAGGGGACAAAAATGATACATACATATAATGGGGGAGGATACGTACGAATACGTATTTACAATAAATTTGGGGATAAGTGCATAACATCCACGCTAGACACATAATCATTCATTCAAAACATATTTATAATAAAAGAAAGTGCAGTATATACAAAGTGTCATCAATAAAAAGAAAAACATTGAAATATACAAGTAAGTCATAACTCTTTGATTAAGTTGGTCTCGGCTAGGAAAATCATCAGGTTATCGACCACATCCGGATGCTGGTCACCCAGAAGGGTGGTCTGCGTCATCGGAAGGCGGCGGGCCTCACAGCAAGCTGCGAGGGACCGTCGCGCCTCCCGATAACGCCCACAGTGAAGCAGGATGTGGTCGATAGAGAAGGTAGTGTGACAGGTGATGCATTGGGGTGGGAAGGCGTGGGCGATGTAGGGAAGCATGTGGGTGGGTAGGGTGCAGCCCATCCTGAGGCGTCCGAGGACTACCTCCTGACGCCTTGTGGGGCGGTTGGAGGAAGCCCACTCGCCTAGGATGGGTTTTATTGTGGTAAGATGGAGGTTGTCCCAGTGACTTTGCCACAGGAGGTAAACTGATGATTTTGCAGCCGAGATACATGACTGCAGATCGCGACGGAGGTTCCACGCTCCCTCGAGCTCTGCAGCGGACCTAGCCAGCATGTCAGCCTGCTCATTCCCGTAAATACGCGAATGACCAGGCACCCAAAACAAAGAGAAAGACTTACGGCGTGAATTTAACTTATTAATGATGTTGCCTTGGATTTCATTGGCATCCGTGCGCCCTGACTCTATCGCCTGAAGGGCTGACATAGAGTCCGTGAAAATGACAATTACGTTATGATTTGAATTTAGTGCATAATCTATGGCTTTATCAAGTGCAAAAAAGTTCTGAGGAAAAAACCGATGTATGGGAAGGTAGACGGAACTTGAGGGCACATTCACGCGACCAAACACTAGCACCCACACATTCATTCGACTTGGAGCCGTCAGTGTACAGGTGGAGCGTGGGAGGGAGGCTAGCGTCGAGAGCCCGGAAGTGATATCCTATCTCCACCTCGGTCATGATCCTATCTCCACCTCGGTCATGGCAGGCTTGTGCTTGGGTAGCCATTTTGTAATGGTGTTGGCTTTGGGCTCCCAAGGGGCTGTTGTTGGTAGCACAAGCTGGTCAACACCGTCAAGGTCCACTTCACACTTCTGGCATAAAGTGTGAAGGCGGACAGCTAGTGGACGGTGTCGACCAGTGTGGAGATGATGGTGCTGCTTAATAACAGTAGCTGCCATGAGACCGAGTGGAGTCTTCCGGGCCGTTGACAGGCCGTATGCCAGTAATAGGCCGTCCCGTCGCATACTTAGTGGTGGTATATTGGCCTCAACCTCCAAACGCCCCACGCGTGTACACCGTAGGGCTCCAAGACACATTCGCAGACATGCATTCTGAAATACATCCAGCCTCCTCAGTGTTGCGTCCGACGCTGATCCATACACCGGTGAGCCATAGTCTAAGTGAGAACGAATTAAGGACTTGTACACCATTAATAAAGATTTTCTGTCTGCTCCCCAAGAAGTACCTGATAGGTATTTTAGGACATTGACTTTTTTATGGCAACGAACTAGTAAATTGTTTATGTGTGTTTTCCAATTGAGTCTGCTGTCAAAATGCAGACCCAAGAACTTAACTGAATTTTGAAACGGTATCGGCTGACCTTGAAGAGAAATATGCAAAGCGGGAATTTTACGTTGAGTGAAAACTACACCGATACACTTTGGAACAGAAAACTTAAATCCCCACAGAGAGGCCCACTGTTGGATGGAGTCAAGAGCAATTTGAATCCGTCCAGCCGAGAACTGCGCATTTGGCGACGAATGCCATAACGCACAGTCGTCAGCATAAAGCGAGTATTTAAGATTTCTTGGGACAGGAGTTGATGACAGAATATCATTAATCATAACACAAAATAATGTAGGACTAAGAACACTACCCTGTGGCACCCCATTTTCCTGGACATAAATGTCCGAGAATACGTTACCGGGAAGCTTGACAGAGAAAGTTCTGTCCTGTAAGAAATTATAAACAAAAATGGGCAAGTTACCTCTTAAACCGTGAGCATGGAGTTTCATGAGGATACCGTGTCGCCATGTCATGTCGAAGGCTTTGTGAATGTCCAAGAACACTCCTATCATGAATTCTTTTTTGGCGAAAGCCTCTGAAATGCAATGCTCCAGGTGCATTAAATGGTCCATCGTGCTTCGGTATTTACGAAAACCCGATTGTTGACAACTTAACACACCTTTTGCTTCTAAAACAAAAAATAGCCTTTTGTTAATCATGCGTTCCATGACCTTACAGAGACAGCTCGTGAGCGCAATAGGGCGAAACGCACTGGGGTCCGTAAGGCGACCAGTCTTTTTGGGTATTGGGATAACGTGAGCAAAGTGCCAAGATTGGGGGAAGGTGTGAGTGGTCCAGATTCTATTATAAAGGGAGAGTAATTTAGAAAGTGAACTAGGGCCGAGATGTTGGAGCATGCTGTATGATATTTGATCTGGACCAGGACTGGAGCCTTTACAGGATTTCAGGGCAAGGAGGAGTTCATCCGGCGTAAACTCTGAGTTGTAATCAGTGTTTACGCCTCCTGTGGCAAAGTTTGGGACTGTTTGTTCTGCTGCCTCCTTCCGGGGAAGGAAGGCACGGTGGAACGAGGCGGAGCTACTCGCCTGTTCAAATTGCCGGGCTAAGGTGTTGGCAATAGCTGGGGGGGTGTCTGTCCGCTAAGGACATGGACTGTGTTCCATACCTGTCCTAGCGGAGTTGTACGGCTTACTGAACACGTGAACTCTCTGAAAGAGCCCCTCTTAGCTTGAAGGATGACTTTCCTTGCCTGAGCCCTTGCCTTTTTATAGGCTATGAAATTATCTTGACTGGGCTGCTGGCTGAAATACCTGTATCGCCTATTACGCTCACGAAGTGCTTGTCGGCAATCCGTTGTCCACCATGGAACTCCATGCTTTGTGTGAA
>JAXIVD010000553.1:45000-80000 GCA_036785275.1 Cancer borealis | reverse complement strand
TAACCATTCCATAGTCACTGCAATAACGCCACACAATATTCATCTTTTTTTCACACATTTCCCTACTTGTTGCTAGTATCACAGCATCATCCATTAAAAGCATAGTGTGTAAGTCACCCAAGAAACCATCTGCTTCAACTTCATTTTTCAGCATTTTCACTATGTTGTCAATATACAGTGTAAAAAGCAGGCAACTGGTCGGGGCCCCTTGGCGAACACCAATGGATGAATCAATTACTACAGAATTCATAAAAAATTTTGTACAAGTATACATAGCTCTTATTGCCTTTGTCATTATTCTACCACATCCTAAATTCTTTAAACAGGATATAAGTGTTCTCCTCGGGACCCGATCGTAAGCTTTGCTAAAATCTACAAAGACTACATACAATTTTCTTTTCTTGTACTTAACATAATCACAGAGTAGTCTTAAAGCAGTAATTTGCTCCACACAGCCTCTTCCTTTCTGTGCACCTGCTTGACATTTGTCTATATTCCACCATAGTTTAAGTCTATTCAGTATCATGGTGTCATACAGTTTCGCCAGGGTATCCATTATACTGATCCCCCTATAGTTATTACACAGCATGCGGTTACCTGATTTAAATAGAACCACTAACTTACTGTGACACCACAACACAGGGAAACATACACCAGAGAATACTACGTTAAAGATTGTCAAGAGGAATAGTCTCCATGATACATCAAATACAGTCAACAAAGCTGGGCATATTCCTACATATGATTTTTTCTTCATTAGGCACATTGCCTCATCAAGTTTTGACATAGAAAATGGATTGTCTAGAACCGGTATGTATGGCAAGTTATCAATATCACTTGTAAAGGATTCGTCATTGGAACTATTTCGCTCATTAGGTACATTCAGTAATTGTTCCCAGTGTTCTTTAAATTGATTTTCTGAAGGCTTTTCCACCTCCTCTTCCTGTACTTTCCCTTTCCAGTCAATTGCCTTCCAAATAGTTTTGCAATAATTTTTACTGAGTAGTCTCTGCCATCTCGGTTGGGCTTGGTCCCATGAGTGGCTGCGATCCGCATGCCGCCGAGCTGTGTGTCTACGTGCACAATCCATCACCATGTTACATCCCGCCGCCAGCGCAGCCTCAACCTCATCACCCTCATTCATTTCTAGCGGGGTAAGATTAATCAGTTCACTCGCCATACTCTCCAGATCAACCAACTCGTGACATATGCTCTTGCGTAACTTCTGCAATAAATGTGGGTGGTACGAATTACCTAAGGCTGCCGACCTCGATACAAGTTCCCCCGATGACACACAAACCCCGCTGCCCAGATTTAGCGTAACACACAACGGTGCGTGATCAGATCCACCAATCTCTTGATTTACCTTAAGTTCTTCAATTAAATCTAAGGAATTATCTTTGGCTATGCACAGATCAATTTCAGATATCCAGACATCTCTTCGCTTAAATGTTAGATCACCACCCATATTCCTTGCTCCTCGTCTCAAATGGTTAACTCTCACCATTCTATTATTGTTACATATATTCACAAGTGTTCTACCGTGGTCATTAACTGTCTGGTCTTTCACTCCTCGATATTCATACTGGTAACCACTTTCGTCTCTAATCCTGGGTTCACTGACTCTGGCATTTAAGTCCCCCATCACAACCACTTTGTTCGTTTCGTTAGTGCGGGCTGCGAGCTGTCCGAACTGTGAGGCCTGGTAATACGGTGAATCATCTGGGGGGATGTAAACACCTCCTAGTTTTAACTTAGGCCACCAGGACAACTGTAACCAGATCTGACCTTCGGTATCTGTGTCTATACGCGAAACATATTTCGTTAACCAGCTGGCAACAAGCATCACGACACCACCTCTATGCGGACCGATTCTCGACACGTTGGTATATACGCTAAAACCAGGCACATTGAGATGAAAATATTTCTTAGTTTCCAACAACCACACAATATCTTAACTCAAAACAAACTTTAATAGGTTAGGTTCTTGCAACTTATCTTTCAATCCACTGATATTCCAGGAAATTAGACGAAGCTTGTGATTCTTTTGTCTGGCACTTAGAAAAATTGAGGAGAGTACATATCAATGATGACACCATCTCGAAGCAGAGCGCGACTCTTTCGGTCATAGGTGATGTTTACGCCCACATTTACAGGTTTTTCTTTTTCTTCACGTTCTCTTTTCCAAAGGCGAGCATATTCTCTTCTTATAGCTGGATGCATGTTCTTTTTGATGTATATAGTTGAGAGCAGGTCCCGAGCATTTTTCAAGTTCCTTGCCATGCGTAGTAAGACATCCCTTTTCAACTGGTTCTCCACGGTGATGAGAAGTGGTCTTTTACGACGATCGTTGGCTTGTCCCAGTCTCTTCATCAGCCAACCTTCTGTGTGAGTAGTGTCAGGACAACCAGCTGCTTCCAACATCTTGATAATCTTCTCCCCGTCAGTTTCGCAAAGTGGCATTGACACAGACACACACACACACACACACACACACAAGGTTGACAATCCCGAATAAGAAGTTCATTGTTTCATTACACAACGTATCGGGAGTCTTTGTTCCTACCTTCAGGTACAAGACAGGTGTGGTGGATTAACACCTTCAATTAAACATGTGTTATCATGCCAGGCTGAGACATGACTCAATGACCTAGATGAAAACATGTGTGGTGGTTTATATTTGCAACGTCGAAATTTGAATAAACTATTTCTTATAACAACAACATTTTAGTATATTTATACATGCTTAGTCAACCTAAATAGTTCCTTGAAATGTTGACGCGAGAAATATTAACCACTATATATGTTTAGTGTTTATATAAGGGTGTCTCCGCCTTGCCTTGCCTCAGTCTGCTGGTAGCGTCCGTCAAGGTAAGACATGTTGACTTAGTGTGAATTTCTTACACGTGTACCTCAAGATAATCCAGTTCCTTCTGATAGGTTATGCAAGTAAAGGATAAACTATTTATATGGGTTCTTTACCTTGAATGTGATTTACGCTTCCGAATGTGATTTACGCACAACAAATGAACGGTTGTCTCTTATAGGCAAGGTGGGAGGAGGGGGTGCTGCTACACGTTGCTGTGAGCTAAATACCATCACGTCAGTTTGGCTCCTTCAGTATCCACCTTGACGTTGTGGGGAAAGGTAAGCACAAGACAGTGTTGCTCTGATACTCACTGGTACCCAAAGAACCCCTCAAGGTGAGGCTCCCCTTTGTTAGGTGTAGGGGGAAAAAAATGCGAAGATAATTTTTTTTTTGCTAGTAAATTGAGTAGAAGAAAAGCGAGTGAGTGTAGGACACATGCGGAGTGCATAGAGTGGATGGACTATGTTTAGATTGTTTACCAGGTGTGTGGGAAGGGGAAGGGAGATACTTGGCAGTTTTGTTAAAGGAACTGTTTTCTGGGAAGGTTAACGTAGTAGTAAACAGTCTGTTTTAGGTGCGGTTAGTGACTGTCTATGTTACGTAGGTGCGGTCAGTGACTGTCTGTGTTAGGTGCGGTCAGTGACTGTCTGTGTTAGATGCAGTCAGTGACTGTCTGTGTTACGTAGGTGCGATCAGTGACTGTCTGTGTTACATAGGTGCGATCAGTGACTGTCTGTATTACGAAGGTGCGATCAGTAACTGTCTGTGTTACGTAGGTGCGATCAATGACTATCTGTGTTACGTAGGTGCGATCAGTTTATGTCTGTGTTACGTAGGTGCGATCAGTGACTGTCTGTGTTACGTAGGTGCGATCAGTGACTGTCTGTGTTACGTAGGTGCGATCAGTGACTGTCTGTGTTACGTAGGTGCGATCAGTGACTGTCTGTGTTACGTAGGTGCGATCAGTGACTGTCTGTGTTACGTAGGTGCGATCAGTGACTGTGTGTTACGTAGGTGCGATCAATGACTGTCTGTGTTAGGTGCCGTCGGTGACAGTCGTGAGTATACATAGGTATTGTTACTATTATTCTGGTTTGGCGCCATAATCTTTTTCATAATTTTTGAAGTGCTGCGTTTCACTACACCTGCAACAAAAACGTTTCCTAGTGTCACTTTAGTCATGAAGTAAGAATAAGAAAGTTGTATTCGCGTTTATGAAAACCAAGCCTGAAATTTTCCATCAGTTGCCTTGATGAGAAATTGCTGCCTTCTGCAGACCATGTTAATGAACACAAGATCATAATATGCACACTGTCACCTCATGCCACAGTGTTACATATCAGAATAGGCACACTGTCACTACATGTCACAGTGTTATATGTCAGAATACCCGCACCGTCACCACATTTCACAGTGTTACATATCACAAAACCCACACTGTCACAACATGTCACAGTGCTACAGATCAGAATACTCACACTGTCATTTCATGTTACAGTGCTATACAGATCAGAATACTCACACTGTTACCTCATGTCACAGTGCTATACAGATCAGAATACTCACACTGTCACCTCATGTCACAGTGCTATACAGATCAGAATACTCACACTGTCACTTCATGTCACAGTGCTATACAGATCAGAATACCCACACTGTCACCTCATGTCACAGTGCTATACAGATCAGAATACTCACACTGTCACCTCATGTCACAGTGCTATACAGATCAGAATACTCACACTGTCACCTCATGTCACAGTGTTATACAGATCAGAATACTCACACTGTCACCTCATGTCACAGTGCTATACAGATCAGAATACACACACTGTCACCTCATGTCTCAGTGCTATGCAGATCAGAATACTCACAGTGTCACCTCATATTACAGCGCCATACAGATCAGAATACTCACACTGTCACTTCATGTCACAGTGCTATACAGATCCGAATACTCACACTGTCATCTCATGTCACAGTGCTATACAGATCAGAATACTCACACTGTCACCTCATGTCACAGTGCTATACAGATCAGAATACGCACACAGTCACCTCATTTTACAGTGTTACAGATCAGAATACCCACACTGTCACCTCATGTCACAGTGTTACAGTTCAGAATACTCACACTGTCACTTTGTGTCACAGTGTTACAAATCAAAATACTTACACTGTTGCTGACACTCACACTCCATCCGCGTCAAGAGTTGCAGTGCGATCAACAGATGAACTATTCCATCAGTTAAGGAGTATGAGGAACATGAGTGTCAAGGGAGGGTGCGTCGCCTCAAGGATCGGTGTACTGTTAACTCAACTTACACTGAGGCGTCCTGCACTAACGATTAAAAAGAAATATGGGGATGACATTGTCACTTAAATTCATTCTCGATGTTCTCTTAACCAGACTATAAACGTGAACACACAACAAATAATAAACTAATAAAATAGATAATAAGACTTTGTAGTCTGTCAACAATACGTACTGTTTACTCATGTTAAACAAAATTAGATAAGACTAAATATATGTTGCTCTAATTACTAGTTACAGCTTTGTAATTATGTTAGTAAACTGAGCCGTCCAATACCAGTGAGAAACTATGAATGCCACATTCACGGTAAAGTTTGTTGTTCAAAGAAAAAATATCTATCTGTCTTTCTAACTAATGTATTCATTATAGTTTTTTTTTTTTCTCTCTCTCTCTCTCTCTCTCTCTCTCTCTCTCTCTCTATATATATATATATATATATATATATATATATATATATATATATATGTATGTATGTATGTATGTATGTATGTATGTATGTATGTATGTATGTATGTATGTATGTATGTATGTATGTATGTATGTATGTATGTATGTATGTATGTATGTATGTATGTATGTATGTATGTATACATGTATGTATGTATGTATGTATGTATCTATCTATATATATATATATATATATATATATATATATATATATATATATATATATATATATATATTATCATGCCCCGACCCCCCTCTTACTCAACACCTTCTCCCCGTTACCTTGACAATGAAAAGGAAAAAAAAGAATGAGGAAACTATTATTCCAGGTTCTTGGGCACTTAACAGAAAATAAAAACAAAACAAGTAAATGAACTAAGTTTATTTACAAGACACGGATAACTAATTTAATTTAATTCTGATTACCAGAAGGGTAATCGTATGTTAAAGTAATAAATTACAATAACGAAATATAAAACAAAACACAAGATTTCGAGTCTTTCACAATAACCACAATAACACAAACACAAATATTAAAACACAAACACAAACACAAACACAAACTTTAAAACACCAACTCAAAAACTCAACACAAAAACCAAACACAAAAACAAACACACACAAAGAAATAAATATTATAATTGGAGAGAGAGAGGCGAGCCAGAGTAAAAACACTCAAATACCCAAACTTATTTCACTCCCTTACGTTACTAAAACAATCCCCCACTCAAACCAGGGAAGAAAAATAGATGATGGGTAAAAAATGCGCGAAGCAACCCCAAACAAATACCCACATCAAAAACCCAGTAACGTAAGAAGAAAAGTAAAAAGTAAAACACACACAACACAGGCTTCACTCTCAATCTCCAATTAAAACCCACAATACTCACGCCATACCTCCGACACAACCTGTACCCTCTGCGCGGTGACCTGGACTCACTGACTGACCCGGACTACTAGACTGTCTCGATAAACACCAAACAAATAAACACCAAACACCTAAGTTAATTGATGGAGGCACAGGTCGGGAAACACAAACACAAAGAAATAAAATAAACTAACTAACTAAACTAAATAATTGGAGACACGGAAACGGGAACCAAGTCACTAGACTCGCTACCAAAATAATCCCTACCAAAAGAGATAAAAGAAACAGAGGTTGGATATTAAATGCGCTAAGCAGAAAATGAAACAATATCCACCTCCCCTACGTTACCCAAACCAATCCCTACCAAAAGGGAATAAAACAGAGAATGGGTATTAAATGCGCTAAGCAGAAAATGAAACAATATCCACCTCCCCTACGTTACCCAAACCAATCCCTAGCAAAAGGGAATAAAACAGAGAATGGGTATTAAATGCGCTAAGCAAAAAAATGAAACAATACCCACCTCCCAACAGGTAACGAAAAAAATACACAAGGTAGACAAGCCACACTAAACTCGCTCCCAGTCTCCAATTAAAACAAACAATACTCACATACCTAAGGCACTACCTACATCAACACCCTAACCTCTACACTAACAAATAAAATAAAATAAACTATTACATACCGTTCTACGGACACCCACGCGGACCGACGCGGTGACCTCCGGCTGACCTCTTCCACTGGTTGACTGACCCGGACTGTGTCTGCGCTGGGTCATCTTATATAGGGGGCCGCGACTCACCCCACGCTTACCCAGTCCCCGTGGTGTGAAATAAACACCATACAAAGGAATCTACCCTAAAACTGACTTACTTCAACATAAAAAGTACATCAAAATGTAGCAATTGAGAACACAATTACACAGACATAAATTGCAACCCGCTCGCTCTGGTAATAAGGGAGTTAACACTAAAATACTCTAGGCGTTAAACAATGTTACACAACTATACTTAATATTACCACAAAAATCCTCTAACCTTAGATTAATACAAACTATCACTCTACATTACATGTTAAACACTATATACAAGATTATATGGTTCGTGGCCGTCGTAGCTACCTCACGATAACTATTACGTCTCCCCACATCGACATCATCTTCATTATACTGTACAACAACAATCTACAAGTTAACTTACAATATTAAACTTAGAATAACAACATAGATACATAATTGTGTGACCTTGTTACGCAACAACTTTTTTCTTACAAGCCGTGGTCCTGGCTGCGAAAGGTCGAAAAAGGTCATGTCGCGCGGTCACTTTCTTAGGCCGCCCCCCCCCCCCCCCCTCCACCTCACTCAATCCCTACTCCACACATCACATATCAAAATCGCTGGCATACACCTTTCTTAGGCCGCCCCCCCCCCCCCCCTCCACCTCACTCAATCCCTACTCCACACATCACATATCAAAATCGCTGGCATACACACAAAATAACAATGACTCCATTAATGTATTAAGTCACTTCGTGACAGTCCTCCCTACCAAAAAAAAAAGAAAATGGGTTGGGGGAAAGATACCGCACATTTTCTTTAGCTGGAGACTTAACGTGCAAAAAATAATGGACTATTAAAGTTCTGAAGGAACAAAACAAAACTAGCGTTGTGGAGAGCATTGCCAAAAGAAAAAACAGTTCAGCTGGTTCAGACACGGGTAACAGCACAACAGGGCGTATAAGGCCCATACGCAACATGGCACCAATCTCCTTTTGAATGATCGGAACCTGTCGGGGGTGTACTCGGTAAGGTGACTGCTTAACAGGCTTCGCTCCATCAACGTCTATGTCATGGACTACTTTCGTATTCCGCCCAGGGATGTCCTTAAAGACCTCAGGGAACCGGTCCAAAATAGCGAGCACACTGGAGCGCTGCTCCGCTGTCAAATGGTCCAGCTCCTCCTGCAAGGCGGCTCTCGCAGCCCCATTCTCCTGCCACGCCCCTACTGAGGACGTCGACAAGGTACTGGCCACGGCCGTTTCCTCCTCCTCTTCCTCAACAGGTATGCAAGGACCTGAGAGACAAACGGGAGTGCCAGATAGGCCTTCCGAGGAAGAGTCGACAAAGCCCTTAAGCATGTTTACATGACATAAACGCTGCTGGCGACGACGACCTGGGGTGGACACCACATAGTTGGTATCACTCACCTTCTTCAACACCTCGAACGGTCCCTGGAATTTTGCCTCAAAAGGATCCCCCCCGTGTGGCAAAAGTACTAGGACTCTGTCGCCTGGAGAAAATTTCCGTTGCACTGCTCCCTTTCCCTTGTCAAACCAATGCTTAGCACGGGTTTGACTCTCATCAAGATGTTCGGCTGCCAACTGCCAACATCGCAAAAGCTTGTGCCTAACCCCCCCTATCCATTCCAACAAGCTGAACTCTCTCTGGTCTGCTCCCAACAACGAATCTTTAATATGGGTCAGCGGACCTCTCACCTGGTGTGCAAATATTACCTCAAAGGGACTAAAACCAGTACTCTCTGAAGGGGAGTCTCTCAGCACAAACAAAACATAGGGAAGATTGTCATCCCAGTCAGTGTCGAATTGGAGAGCAAACTTGCGCAGGATGCTTTTCAGAGTTTGGTGGCTACGCTCCACCACACCTTGAGTCTGGGGGTGGTAAGGACTGCTCACGGAGTGCTTAATTCCTAGAGACTTACAAAAATCATTAAAAATCCTACCACAAAAATAGCTAGCACCATCCGTCTGCACCTTACAAGGTACTCCAAAAAAAGAGAAAAACAGGTTTAAGTTCCTACAAACAACCTGCGCTGTAATCCTTCTAAGAGGTACGGCGTTAACATACCTCGAGGCTGCATCCACCATGGTGAGGAGGTACTCGTTACCTCTTTTGGTCTTCTTCAGAGGGCCAACGACGTCCACTTGGATGGTAGTGAAGGGTTCCGGCAGATGAGGAACCTTGACCAGCGGAACCGGCTTGATCTTCTGGTTCGGCTTCCCCACACGTTGACAGATCAGACACTCCTTACAGTGCCTGGCCACCTCTGCCCGAATCCCCGACCAGAAGTACAGGCGGGTTAACTTCCCAAGGGTCTTCCTGACCCGTGAGTGTCCGGCAAAACGTCCGTCGTGGGCCACCTCCAGCAGGGCCTGACGATACCGGACCGGCACCATCAGCTGCTCCACGGAAGCCCACGCGGCGTCCTCCTTAGGGAAGGTGGGCGGCAGCCACCTTCTGAACAGTACCTCGTCCTTCAGAAAGTACGTGGTAGTCGGCGCGGCATCCCTCTGCTGCGTCAGCGCCTGGTCCAACATGGAGGCCAGACTCTCATCTTCCCTTTGCGCGGCGATCAAGGCCGTCCTTCCCTGGTGCACATTACCTGGGGACAAACAAACACCGGCCGAAAGAGGCTCGGCAAACAGGGATGAAATATTGAGGTCCCCGACCTCGTTACCTTGGGCGGAACTCTGGGGAACTGGGGGTTCTGGAGTTTGGGCGGCGTTACTCATGCTGCGTGTCACAGCACAAAAGGGGAAAACTTGGGGCATATTGGCCTCCAGTTGTTCCAAATCTGCGGCGGCACTAGGCTCTTCCTGGAGGACAGGGGGAGGGGTTCCTTCCATTCTCTCCCCGGCCAAATCATTACCTAAAATGATGTCCACCCCTTTTACGGGCAACTCAGGCAAAATCGCAACTGGAGCCTCACCCTTAAAACAGTCAGAATCTAAAAAGATCTTGACCACAGGTGCCGAATTACGGCCCCCAATGGAAAACAAGATTACCCATTCTCCTGTCTTCCCTCCAGTAACCACCCCTGCCCTAAGTAAGGTCTGTAAAGCCCCCGAGTCTCGGAGAACATTCACGGGACGAGTGACCCCGCCACCAGTTACAGACCCCCTCGACACAAAAGCTTTATAGCCAGCGTCCGGCTGGACCTCCTCGTCTCCGAGGGTAGTGTAGCGTTCCCCCACTCCTGGAGAAGGAAACACACAACCCACCGTCATTGTCTCCACTTCTGGGGACTTCTGCGTGGCCAACACTGCCTTCGCTTGCTCCTTAGGCTGGAGCCTGCGCCAGCAATAGTCTGCCTTGTGTCCCGCCTTCCCACAAAAGGAACACTTAAAAACTTCCCTCTGCCAACCTGGCGGCGCGGGCTTCGAAATACCCTTGCCTTGAGAGGGAGGGTCAAGGGAGCGCTGCTGCGTTCCCTTCCCTTTAAATTGGGAGAAGCTGTATCCCCCACCACCTGACTTGGAACCAGACGTGTAGCTTTCTCTCCTAGCTAGGGTAAAATTGTCGGCTATCGTGGCGGCCTCCTCCACCGTGGTGATGTTTCGCTGTGCCAGGTGTGACGCTACATCCCTATCCACGACCTGTACAAACGCCTCCACTAACATCAACTCCACCAGCTGGTCATAAGACACCACGTTCTGGGATCGACACCAACTCACGAAAGCCTCCCGTTTCGCCCTAGCCAACTCGAGATGACAATGCTCAGAGGTCCTTTTCAGAGCCCTAAACCTTTGTCTATAAGCTTCAGGCACCAGAGAGTAGACCTGAAGGACCTGCCTTTTTACCTGATCATAGGAACAAGCGTCCGTATCAGTAAGCGCCATATACGCTTTCAGTGCCTTACCCTTGAAGCTTTGCTGCAAGAGCAAGGTCCACTGATCTCTGGGCCATGAGAGACGAATGGCAAGCCTCTCAAAACTACTGAAGAAGGTGTCTACACTTCCTTCAGTAAACGTGGGTATAAGCCTAATGGCCTTCCCCAAATCAAACATAGGAACACTGGAGCCGTTGTTCCCAGCTGCCCCTAACTCAGCTAAACGCACCTGAGTTTCGGCAAGCCTCAACTGTAGCTCCAGCCACCTAATCTCTGTGTCAACCTGGGGCGCCCTGAGCCCCTCGTCCATCCTATCACCTTCAGTAGCCGAGTGGAGAGATTCACTCTCGACTCTAACCAAACTGATCTGTTGAAGCACCAAGCTAACAAGGTCTGCTTTCAACAGTTGGTGATAGTCTGTCGCCCCTAAATGAGTAGCGATTAACCGTAATTCAGGTACAGTTAATCCGCCTACCTCCTCGGGCGTTGGTTGATTACCCACAAAAATCGACGCGTCTTCGTCACTCACGATACGCATGATGCCGAAAGACCGCGATACACACAAAAACACAAACCCGCTCTTACTCAACACCTTCTCCCCGTTACCTTGACTTGGCAATGAAAAGGAAAAAAAAGAATGAGGAAACTATTATTCCAGGTTCTTGGGCACTTAACAGAAAATAAAAACAAAACAAGTAAATGAACTAAGTTTATTTACAAGACACGGATAACTAATTTAATTTAATTCTGATTACCAGAAGGGTAATCGTATGTTAAAGTAATAAATTACAATAACGAAATATAAAACAAAACACAAGATTTCGAGTCTTCCACAATAACCACAATAACACAAACACAAATATTAAAACACAAACACAAACACAAACACAAACTTTAAAACACCAACTCAAAAACTCAACACAAAAACCAAACACAAAAACAAACACACACAAAGAAATAAATATTATAATTGGAGAGAGAGAGGCGAGCCAGAGTAAAAACACTCAAATACCCAAACTTATTTCACTCCCTTACGTTACTAAAACAATCCCCCACTCAAACCAGGGAAGAAAAATAGATGATGGGTAAAAAATGCGCGAAGCAACCCCAAACAAATACCCACATCAAAAACCCAGTAACGTAAGAAGAAAAGTAAAAAGTAAAACACACACAACACAGGCTTCACTCTCAATCTCCAATTAAAACCCACAATACTCACGCCATACCTCCGACACAACCTGTACCCTCTGCGCGGTGACCTGGACTCACTGACTGACCCGGACTACTAGACTGTCTCGATAAACACCAAACAAATAAACACCAAACACCTAAGTTAATTGATGGAGGCACAGGTCGGGAAACACAAACACAAAGAAATAAAATAAACTAACTAACTAAACTAAATAATTGGAGACACGGAAACGGGAACCAAGTCACTAGACTCGCTACCAAAATAATCCCTACCAAAAGAGATAAAAGAAACAGAGGTTGGATATTAAATGCGCTAAGCAGAAAATGAAACAATATCCACCTCCCCTACGTTACCCAAACCAATCCCTACCAAAAGGGAATAAAACAGAGAATGGGTATTAAATGCGCTAAGCAGAAAATGAAACAATATCCACCTCCCCTACGTTACCCAAACCAATCCCTAGCAAAAGGGAATAAAACAGAGAATGGGTATTAAATGCGCTAAGCAAAAAAATGAAACAATACCCACCTCCCAACAGGTAACGAAAAAAATACACAAGGTAGACAAGCCACACTAAACTCGCTCCCAGTCTCCAATTAAAACAAACAATACTCACATACCTAAGGCACTACCTACATCAACACCCTAACCTCTACACTAACAAATAAAATAAAATAAACTATTACATACCGTTCTACGGACACCCACGCGGACCGACGCGGTGACCTCCGGCTGACCTCTTCCACTGGTTGACTGACCCGGACTGTGTCTGCGCTGGGTCATCTTATATAGGGGGCCGCGACTCACCCCACGCTTACCCAGTCCCCGTGGTGTGAAATAAACACCATACAAAGGAATCTACCCTAAAACTGACTTACTTCAACATAAAAAGTACATCAAAATGTAGCAATTGAGAACACAATTACACAGACATAAATTGCAACCCGCTCGCTCTGGTAATAAGGGAGTTAACACTAAAATACTCTAGGCGTTAAACAATGTTACACAACTATACTTAATATTACCACAAAAATCCTCTAACCTTAGATTAATACAAACTATCACTCTACATTACATGTTAAACACTATATACAAGATTATATGGTTCGTGGCCGTCGTAGCTACCTCACGATAACTATTACGTCTCCCCACATCGACATCATCTTCATTATACTGTACAACAACAATCTACAAGTTAACTTACAATATTAAACTTAGAATAACAACATAGATACATAATTGTGTGACCTTGTTACGCAACAACTTTTTTCTTACAAGCCGTGGTCCTGGCTGCGAAAGGTCGAAAAAGGTCATGTCGCGCGGTCACTTTCTTAGGCCGCCCCCCCCCCCCCCCCCTCCACCTCACTCAATCCCTACTCCACACATCACATATCAAAATCGCTGGCATACACACAAAATAACAATGACTCCATTAATGTATTAAGTCACTTCGTGACAGTCCTCCCTACCAAAAAAAAAAGAAAATGGGTTGGGGGAAAGATACCGCACATTTTCTTTAGCTGGAGACTTAACGTGCAAAAAATAATGGACTATTAAAGTTCTGAAGGAACAAAACAAAACTAGCGTTGTGGAGAGCATTGCCAAAAGAAAAAACAGTTCAGCTGGTTCAGACACGGGTAACAGCACAACAGGGCGTATAAGGCCCATACGCAACATGGCACCAATCTCCTTTTGAATGATCGGAACCTGTCGGGGGTGTACTCGGTAAGGTGACTGCTTAACAGGCTTCGCTCCATCAACGTCTATGTCATGGACTACTTTCGTATTCCGCCCAGGGATGTCCTTAAAGACCTCAGGGAACCGGTCCAAAATAGCGAGCACACTGGAGCGCTGCTCCGCTGTCAAATGGTCCAGCTCCTCCTGCAAGGCGGCTCTCGCAGCCCCATTCTCCTGCCACGCCCCTACTGAGGACGTCGACAAGGTACTGGCCACGGCCGTTTCCTCCTCCTCTTCCTCAACAGGTATGCAAGGACCTGAGAGACAAACGGGAGTGCCAGATAGGCCTTCCGAGGAAGAGTCGACAAAGCCCTTAAGCATGTTTACATGACATAAACGCTGCTGGCGACGACGACCTGGGGTGGACACCACATAGTTGGTATCACTCACCTTCTTCAACACCTCGAACGGTCCCTGGAATTTTGCCTCAAAAGGATCCCCCCCATGTGGCAAAAGTACTAGGACTCTGTCGCCTGGAGAAAATTTCCGTTGCACTGCTCCCTTTCCCTTGTCAAACCAATGCTTAGCACGGGTTTGACTCTCATCAAGATGTTCGGCTGCCAACTGCCAACATCGCAAAAGCTTGTGCCTAACCCCCCCTATCCATTCCAACAAGCTGAACTCTCTCTGGTCTGCTCCCAACAACGAATCTTTAATATGGGTCAGCGGACCTCTCACCTGGTGTGCAAATATTACCTCAAAGGGACTAAAACCAGTACTCTCTGAAGGGGAGTCTCTCAGCACAAACAAAACATAGGGAAGATTGTCATCCCAGTCAGTGTCGAATTGGAGAGCAAACTTGCGCAGGATGCTTTTCAGAGTTTGGTGGCTACGCTCCACCACACCTTGAGTCTGGGGGTGGTAAGGACTGCTCACGGAGTGCTTAATTCCTAGAGACTTACAAAAATCATTAAAAATCCTACCACAAAAATAGCTAGCACCATCCGTCTGCACCTTACAAGGTACTCCAAAAAAAGAGAAAAACAGGTTTAAGTTCCTACAAACAACCTGCGCTGTAATCCTTCTAAGAGGTACGGCGTTAACATACCTCGAGGCTGCATCCACCATGGTGAGGAGGTACTCGTTACCTCTTTTGGTCTTCTTCAGAGGGCCAACGACGTCCACTTGGATGGTAGTGAAGGGTTCCGGCAGATGAGGAACCTTGACCAGCGGAACCGGCTTGATCTTCTGGTTCGGCTTCCCCACACGTTGACAGATCAGACACTCCTTACAGTGCCTGGCCACCTCTGCCCGAATCCCCGACCAGAAGTACAGGCGGGTTAACTTCCCAAGGGTCTTCCTGACCCGTGAGTGTCCGGCAAAACGTCCGTCGTGGGCCACCTCCAGCAGGGCCTGACGATACCGGACCGGCACCATCAGCTGCTCCACGGAAGCCCACGCGGCGTCCTCCTTAGGGAAGGTGGGCGGCAGCCACCTTCTGAACAGTACCTCGTCCTTCAGAAAGTACGTGGTAGTCGGCGCGGCATCCCTCTGCTGCGTCAGCGCCTGGTCCAACATGGAGGCCAGACTCTCATCTTCCCTTTGCGCGGCGATCAAGGCCGTCCTTCCCTGGTGCACATTACCTGGGGACAAACAAACACCGGCCGAAAGAGGCTCGGCAAACAGGGATGAAATATTGAGGTCCCCGACCTCGTTACCTTGGGCGGAACTCTGGGGAACTGGGGGTTCTGGAGTTTGGGCGGCGTTACTCATGCTGCGTGTCACAGCACAAAAGGGGAAAACTTGGGGCATATTGGCCTCCAGTTGTTCCAAATCTGCGGCGGCACTAGGCTCTTCCTGGAGGACAGGGGGAGGGGTTCCTTCCATTCTCTCCCCGGCCAAATCATTACCTAAAATGATGTCCACCCCTTTTACGGGCAACTCAGGCAAAATCGCAACTGGAGCCTCACCCTTAAAACAGTCAGAATCTAAAAAGATCTTGACCACAGGTGCCGAATTACGGCCCCCAATGGAAAACAAGATTACCCATTCTCCTGTCTTCCCTCCAGTAACCACCCCTGCCCTAAGTAAGGTCTGTAAAGCCCCCGAGTCTCGGAGAACATTCACGGGACGAGTGACCCCGCCACCAGTTACAGACCCCCTCGACACAAAAGCTTTATAGCCAGCGTCCGGCTGGACCTCCTCGTCTCCGAGGGTAGTGTAGCGTTCCCCCACTCCTGGAGAAGGAAACACACAACCCACCGTCATTGTCTCCACTTCTGGGGACTTCTGCGTGGCCAACACTGCCTTCGCTTGCTCCTTAGGCTGGAGCCTGCGCCAGCAATAGTCTGCCTTGTGTCCCGCCTTCCCACAAAAGGAACACTTAAAAACTTCCCTCTGCCAACCTGGCGGCGCGGGCTTCGAAATACCCTTGCCTTGAGAGGGAGGGTCAAGGGAGCGCTGCTGCGTTCCCTTCCCTTTAAATTGGGAGAAGCTGTATCCCCCACCACCTGACTTGGAACCAGACGTGTAGCTTTCTCTCCTAGCTAGGGTAAAATTGTCGGCTATCGTGGCGGCCTCCTCCACCGTGGTGATGTTTCGCTGTGCCAGGTGTGACGCTACATCCCTATCCACGACCTGTACAAACGCCTCCACTAACATCAACTCCACCAGCTGGTCATAAGACACCACGTTCTGGGATCGACACCAACTCACGAAAGCCTCCCGTTTCGCCCTAGCCAACTCGAGATGACAATGCTCAGAGGTCCTTTTCAGAGCCCTAAACCTTTGTCTATAAGCTTCAGGCACCAGAGAGTAGACCTGAAGGACCTGCCTTTTTACCTGATCATAGGAACAAGCGTCCGTATCAGTAAGCGCCATATACGCTTTCAGTGCCTTACCCTTGAAGCTTTGCTGCAAGAGCAAGGTCCACTGATCTCTGGGCCATGAGAGACGAATGGCAAGCCTCTCAAAACTACTGAAGAAGGTGTCTACACTTCCTTCAGTAAACGTGGGTATAAGCCTAATGGCCTTCCCCAAATCAAACATAGGAACACTGGAGCCGTTGTTCCCAGCTGCCCCTAACTCAGCTAAACGCACCTGAGTTTCGGCAAGCCTCAACTGTAGCTCCAGCCACCTAATCTCTGTGTCAACCTGGGGCGCCCTGAGCCCCTCGTCCATCCTATCACCTTCAGTAGCCGAGTGGAGAGATTCACTCTCGACTCTAACCAAACTGATCTGTTGAAGCACCAAGCTAACAAGGTCTGCTTTCAACAGTTGGTGATAGTCTGTCGCCCCTAAATGAGTAGCGATTAACCGTAATTCAGGTACAGTTAATCCGCCTACCTCCTCGGGCGTTGGTTGATTACCCACAAAAATCGACGCGTCTTCGTCACTCACGATACGCATGATGCCGAAAGACCGCGATACACACAAAAACACAAACCCGCTCTTACTCAACACCTTCTCCCCGTTACCTTGACTTGGCAATGAAAAGGAAAAAAAAGAATGAGGAAACTATTATTCCAGGTTCTTGGGCACTTAACAGAAAATAAAAACAAAACAAGTAAATGAACTAAGTTTATTTACAAGACACGGATAACTAATTTAATTTAATTCTGATTACCAGAAGGGTAATCGTATGTTAAAGTAATAAATTACAATAACGAAATATAAAACAAAACACAAGATTTCGAGTCTTCCACAATAACCACAATAACACAAACACAAATATTAAAACACAAACACAAACACAAACACAAACTTTAAAACACCAACTCAAAAACTCAACACAAAAACCAAACACAAAAACAAACACACACAAAGAAATAAATATTATAATTGGAGAGAGAGAGGCGAGCCAGAGTAAAAACACTCAAATACCCAAACTTATTTCACTCCCTTACGTTACTAAAACAATCCCCCACTCAAACCAGGGAAGAAAAATAGATGATGGGTAAAAAATGCGCGAAGCAACCCCAAACAAATACCCACATCAAAAACCCAGTAACGTAAGAAGAAAAGTAAAAAGTAAAACACACACAACACAGGCTTCACTCTCAATCTCCAATTAAAACCCACAATACTCACGCCATACCTCCGACACAACCTGTACCCTCTGCGCGGTGACCTGGACTCACTGACTGACCCGGACTACTAGACTGTCTCGATAAACACCAAACAAATAAACACCAAACACCTAAGTTAATTGATGGAGGCACAGGTCGGGAAACACAAACACAAAGAAATAAAATAAACTAACTAACTAAACTAAATAATTGGAGACACGGAAACGGGAACCAAGTCACTAGACTCGCTACCAAAATAATCCCTACCAAAAGAGATAAAAGAAACAGAGGTTGGATATTAAATGCGCTAAGCAGAAAATGAAACAATATCCACCTCCCCTACGTTACCCAAACCAATCCCTACCAAAAGGGAATAAAACAGAGAATGGGTATTAAATGCGCTAAGCAGAAAATGAAACAATATCCACCTCCCCTACGTTACCCAAACCAATCCCTAGCAAAAGGGAATAAAACAGAGAATGGGTATTAAATGCGCTAAGCAAAAAAATGAAACAATACCCACCTCCCAACAGGTAACGAAAAAAATACACAAGGTAGACAAGCCACACTAAACTCGCTCCCAGTCTCCAATTAAAACAAACAATACTCACATACCTAAGGCACTACCTACATCAACACCCTAACCTCTACACTAACAAATAAAATAAAATAAACTATTACATACCGTTCTACGGACACCCACGCGGACCGACGCGGTGACCTCCGGCTGACCTCTTCCACTGGTTGACTGACCCGGACTGTGTCTGCGCTGGGTCATCTTATATAGGGGGCCGCGACTCACCCCACGCTTACCCAGTCCCCGTGGTGTGAAATAAACACCATACAGAGGAATCTACCCTAAAACTGACTTACTTCAACATAAAAAGTACATCAAAATGTAGCAATTGAGAACACAATTACACAGACATAAATTGCAACCCGCTCGCTCTGGTAATAAGGGAGTTAACACTAAAATACTCTAGGCGTTAAACAATGTTACACAACTATACTTAATATTACCACAAAAATCCTCTAACCTTAGATTAATACAAACTATCACTCTACATTACATGTTAAACACTATATACAAGATTATATGGTTCGTGGCCGTCGTAGCTACCTCACGATAACTATTACGTCTCCCCACATCGACATCATCTTCATTATACTGTACAACAACAATCTACAAGTTAACTTACAATATTAAACTTAGAATAACAACATAGATACATAATTGTGTGACCTTGTTACGCAACAACTTTTTTCTTACAAGCCGTGGTCCTGGCTGCGAAAGGTCGAAAAAGGTCATGTCGCGCGGTCACTTTCTTAGGCCGCCCCCCCCCCCCCCCTCCACCTCACTCAATCCCTACTCCACACATCACATATCAAAATCGCTGGCATACACACAAAATAACAATGACTCCATTAATGTATTAAGTCACTTCGTGACAGTCCTCCCTACCAAAAAAAAAAGAAAATGGGTTGGGGGAAAGATACCGCACATTTTCTTTAGCTGGAGACTTAACGTGCAAAAAATAATGGACTATTAAAGTTCTGAAGGAACAAAACAAAACTAGCGTTGTGGAGAGCATTGCCAAAAGAAAAAACAGTTCAGCTGGTTCAGACACGGGTAACAGCACAACAGGGCGTATAAGGCCCATACGCAACATGGCACCAATCTCCTTTTGAATGATCGGAACCTGTCGGGGGTGTACTCGGTAAGGTGACTGCTTAACAGGCTTCGCTCCATCAACGTCTATGTCATGGACTACTTTCGTATTCCGCCCAGGGATGTCCTTAAAGACCTCAGGGAACCGGTCCAAAATAGCGAGCACACTGGAGCGCTGCTCCGCTGTCAAATGGTCCAGCTCCTCCTGCAAGGCGGCTCTCGCAGCCCCATTCTCCTGCCACGCCCCTACTGAGGACGTCGACAAGGTACTGGCCACGGCCGTTTCCTCCTCCTCTTCCTCAACAGGTATGCAAGGACCTGAGAGACAAACGGGAGTGCCAGATAGGCCTTCCGAGGAAGAGTCGACAAAGCCCTTAAGCATGTTTACATGACATAAACGCTGCTGGCGACGACGACCTGGGGTGGACACCACATAGTTGGTATCACTCACCTTCTTCAACACCTCGAACGGTCCCTGGAATTTTGCCTCAAAAGGATCCCCCCCATGTGGCAAAAGTACTAGGACTCTGTCGCCTGGAGAAAATTTCCGTTGCACTGCTCCCTTTCCCTTGTCAAACCAATGCTTAGCACGGGTTTGACTCTCATCAAGATGTTCGGCTGCCAACTGCCAACATCGCAAAAGCTTGTGCCTAACCCCCCCTATCCATTCCAACAAGCTGAACTCTCTCTGGTCTGCTCCCAACAACGAATCTTTAATATGGGTCAGCGGACCTCTCACCTGGTGTGCAAATATTACCTCAAAGGGACTAAAACCAGTACTCTCTGAAGGGGAGTCTCTCAGCACAAACAAAACATAGGGAAGATTGTCATCCCAGTCAGTGTCGAATTGGAGAGCAAACTTGCGCAGGATGCTTTTCAGAGTTTGGTGGCTACGCTCCACCACACCTTGAGTCTGGGGGTGGTAAGGACTGCTCACGGAGTGCTTAATTCCTAGAGACTTACAAAAATCATTAAAAATCCTACCACAAAAATAGCTAGCACCATCCGTCTGCACCTTACAAGGTACTCCAAAAAAAGAGAAAAACAGGTTTAAGTTCCTACAAACAACCTGCGCTGTAATCCTTCTAAGAGGTACGGCGTTAACATACCTCGAGGCTGCATCCACCATGGTGAGGAGGTACTCGTTACCTCTTTTGGTCTTCTTCAGAGGGCCAACGACGTCCACTTGGATGGTAGTGAAGGGTTCCGGCAGATGAGGAACCTTGACCAGCGGAACCGGCTTGATCTTCTGGTTCGGCTTCCCCACACGTTGACAGATCAGACACTCCTTACAGTGCCTGGCCACCTCTGCCCGAATCCCCGACCAGAAGTACAGGCGGGTTAACTTCCCAAGGGTCTTCCTGACCCGTGAGTGTCCGGCAAAACGTCCGTCGTGGGCCACCTCCAGCAGGGCCTGACGATACCGGACCGGCACCATCAGCTGCTCCACGGAAGCCCACGCGGCGTCCTCCTTAGGGAAGGTGGGCGGCAGCCACCTTCTGAACAGTACCTCGTCCTTCAGAAAGTACGTGGTAGTCGGCGCGGCATCCCTCTGCTGCGTCAGCGCCTGGTCCAACATGGGGGCCAGACTCTCATCTTCCCTTTGCGCGGCGATCAAGGCCGTCCTTCCCTGGTGCACATTACCTGGGGACAAACAAACACCGGCCGAAAGAGGCTCGGCAAACAGGGATGAAATATTGAGGTCCCCGACCTCGTTACCTTGGGCGGAACTCTGGGGAACTGGGGGTTCTGGAGTTTGGGCGGCGTTACTCATGCTGCGTGTCACAGCACAAAAGGGGAAAACTTGGGGCATATTGGCCTCCAGTTGTTCCAAATCTGCGGCGGCACTAGGCTCTTCCTGGAGGACAGGGGGAGGGGTTCCTTCCATTCTCTCCCTGGCCAAATCATTACCTAAAATGATGTCCACCCCTTTTACGGGCAACTCAGGCAAAATCGCAACTGGAGCCTCACCCTTAAAACAGTCAGAATCTAAAAAGATCTTGACCACAGGTGCCGAATTACGGCCCCCAATGGAAAACAAGATTACCCATTCTCCTGTCTTCCCTCCAGTAACCACCCCTGCCCTAAGTAAGGTCTGTAAAGCCCCCGAGTCTCGGAGAACATTCACGGGACGAGTGACCCCGCCACCAGTTACAGACCCCCTCGACACAAAAGCTTTATAGCCAGCGTCCGGCTGGACCTCCTCGTCTCCGAGGGTAGTGTAGCGTTCCCCCACTCCTGGAGAAGGAAACACACAACCCACCGTCATTGTCTCCACTTCTGGGGACTTCTGCGTGGCCAACACTGCCTTCGCTTGCTCCTTAGGCTGGAGCCTGCGCCAGCAATAGTCTGCCTTGTGTCCCGCCTTCCCACAAAAGGAACACTTAAAAACTTCCCTCTGCCAACCTGGCGGCGCGGGCTTCGAAATACCCTTGCCTTGAGAGGGAGGGTCAAGGGAGCGCTGCTGCGTTCCCTTCCCTTTAAATTGGGAGAAGCTGTATCCCCCACCACCTGACTTGGAACCAGACGTGTAGCTTTCTCTCCTAGCTAGGGTAAAATTGTCGGCTATCGTGGCGGCCTCCTCCACCGTGGTGATGTTTCGCTGTGCCAGGTGTGACGCTACATCCCTATCCACGACCTGTACAAACGCCTCCACTAACATCAACTCCACCAGCTGGTCATAAGACACCACGTTCTGGGATCGACACCAACTCACGAAAGCCTCCCGTTTCGCCCTAGCCAACTCGAGATGACAATGCTCAGAGGTCCTTTTCAGAGCCCTAAACCTTTGTCTATAAGCTTCAGGCACCAGAGAGTAGACCTGAAGGACCTGCCTTTTTACCTGATCATAGGAACAAGCGTCCGTATCAGTAAGCGCCATATACGCTTTCAGTGCCTTACCCTTGAAGCTTTGCTGCAAGAGCAAGGTCCACTGATCTCTGGGCCATGAGAGACGAATGGCAAGCCTCTCAAAACTACTGAAGAAGGTGTCTACACTTCCTTCAGTAAACGTGGGTATAAGCCTAATGGCCTTCCCCAAATCAAACATAGGAACACTGGAGCCGTTGTTCCCAGCTGCCCCTAACTCAGCTAAACGCACCTGAGTTTCGGCAAGCCTCAACTGTAGCTCCAGCCACCTAATCTCTGTGTCAACCTGGGGCGCCCTGAGCCCCTCGTCCATCCTATCACCTTCAGTAGCCGAGTGGAGAGATTCACTCTCGACTCTAACCAAACTGATCTGTTGAAGCACCAAGCTAACAAGGTCTGCTTTCAACAGTTGGTGATAGTCTGTCGCCCCTAAATGAGTAGCGATTAACCGTAATTCAGGTACAGTTAATCCGCCTACCTCCTCGGGCGTTGGTTGATTACCCACAAAAATCGACGCGTCTTCGTCACTCACGATACGCATGATGCCGAAAGACCGCGATACACACAAAAACACAAACCCGCTCTTACTCAACACCTTCTCCCCGTTACCTTGACTTGGCAATGAAAAGGAAAAAAAAGAATGAGGAAACTATTATTCCAGGTTCTTGGGCACTTAACAGAAAATAAAAACAAAACAAGTAAATGAACTAAGTTTATTTACAAGACACGGATAACTAATTTAATTTAATTCTGATTACCAGAAGGGTAATCGTATGTTAAAGTAATAAATTACAATAACGAAATATAAAACAAAACACAAGATTTCGAGTCTTCCACAATAACCACAATAACACAAACACAAATATTAAAACACAAACACAAACACAAACACAAACTTTAAAACACCAACTCAAAAACTCAACACAAAAACCAAACACAAAAACAAACACACACAAAGAAATAAATATTATAATTGGAGAGAGAGAGGCGAGCCAGAGTAAAAACACTCAAATACCCAAACTTATTTCACTCCCTTACGTTACTAAAACAATCCCCCACTCAAACCAGGGAAGAAAAATAGATGATGGGTAAAAAATGCGCGAAGCAACCCCAAACAAATACCCACATCAAAAACCCAGTAACGTAAGAAGAAAAGTAAAAAGTAAAACACACACAACACAGGCTTCACTCTCAATCTCCAATTAAAACCCACAATACTCACGCCATACCTCCGACACAACCTGTACCCTCTGCGCGGTGACCTGGACTCACTGACTGACCCGGACTACTAGACTGTCTCGATAAACACCAAACAAATAAACACCAAACACCTAAGTTAATTGATGGAGGCACAGGTCGGGAAACACAAACACAAAGAAATAAAATAAACTAACTAACTAAACTAAATAATTGGAGACACGGAAACGGGAACCAAGTCACTAGACTCGCTACCAAAATAATCCCTACCAAAAGAGATAAAAGAAACAGAGGTTGGATATTAAATGCGCTAAGCAGAAAATGAAACAATATCCACCTCCCCTACGTTACTCAAACCAATCCCTACCAAAAGGGAATAAAACAGAGAATGGGTATTAAATGCGCTAAGCAGAAAATGAAACAATATCCACCTCCCCTACGTTACCCAAACCAATCCCTAGCAAAAGGGAATAAAACAGAGAATGGGTATTAAATGCGCTAAGCAAAAAAATGAAACAATACCCACCTCCCAACAGGTAACGAAAAAAATACACAAGGTAGACAAGCCACACTAAACTCGCTCCCAGTCTCCAATTAAAACAAACAATACTCACATACCTAAGGCACTACCTACATCAACACCCTAACCTCTACACTAACAAATAAAATAAAATAAACTATTACATACCGTTCTACGGACACCCACGCGGACCGACGCGGTGACCTCCGGCTGACCTCTTCCACTGGTTGACTGACCCGGACTGTGTCTGCGCTGGGTCATCTTATATAGGGGGCCGCGACTCACCCCACGCTTACCCAGTCCCCGTGGTGTGAAATAAACACCATACAAAGGAATCTACCCTAAAACTGACTTACTTCAACATAAAAAGTACATCAAAATGTAGCAATTGAGAACACAATTACACAGACATAAATTGCAACCCGCTCGCTCTGGTAATAAGGGAGTTAACACTAAAATACTCTAGGCGTTAAACAATGTTACACAACTATACTTAATATTACCACAAAAATCCTCTAACCTTAGATTAATACAAACTATCACTCTACATTACATGTTAAACACTATATACAAGATTATATGGTTCGTGGCCGTCGTAGCTACCTCACGATAACTATTACGTCTCCCCACATCGACATCATCTTCATTATACTGTACAACAACAATCTACAAGTTAACTTACAATATTAAACTTAGAATAACAACATAGATACATAATTGTGTGACCTTGTTACGCAACAACTTTTTTCTTACAAGCCGTGGTCCTGGCTGCGAAAGGTCGAAAAAGGTCATGTCGCGCGGTCACTTTCTTAGGCCGCCCCCCCCCCCCCCTCCACCTCACTCAATCCCTACTCCACACATCACATATCAAAATCGCTGGCATACACACAAAATAACAATGACTCCATTAATGTATTAAGTCACTTCGTGACAGTCCTCCCTACCAAAAAAAAAAGAAAATGGGTTGAGGGAAAGATACCGCACATTTTCTTTAGCTGGAGACTTAACGTGCAAAAAATAATGGACTATTAAAGTTCTGAAGGAACAAAACAAAACTAGCGTTGTGGAGAGCATTGCCAAAAGAAAAAACAGTTCAGCTGGTTCAGACACGGGTAACAGCACAACAGGGCGTATAAGGCCCATACGCAACATGGCACCAATCTCCTTTTGAATGATCGGAACCTGTCGGGGGTGTACTCGGTAAGGTGACTGCTTAACAGGCTTCGCTCCATCAACGTCTATGTCATGGACTACTTTCGTATTCCGCCCAGGGATGTCCTTAAAGACCTCAGGGAACCGGTCCAAAATAGCGAGCACACTGGAGCGCTGCTCCGCTGTCAAATGGTCCAGCTCCTCCTGCAAGGCGGCTCTCGCAGCCCCATTCTCCTGCCACGCCCCTACTGAGGACGTCGACAAGGTACTGGCCACGGCCGTTTCCTCCTCCTCTTCCTCAACAGGTATGCAAGGACCTGAGAGACAAACGGGAGTGCCAGATAGGCCTTCCGAGGAAGAGTCGACAAAGCCCTTAAGCATGTTTACATGACATAAACGCTGCTGGCGACGACGACCTGGGGTGGACACCACATAGTTGGTATCACTCACCTTCTTCAACACCTCGAACGGTCCCTGGAATTTTGCCTCAAAAGGATCCCCCCCATGTGGCAAAAGTACTAGGACTCTGTCGCCTGGAGAAAATTTCCGTTGCACTGCTCCCTTTCCCTTGTCAAACCAATGCTTAGCACGGGTTTGACTCTCATCAAGATGTTCGGCTGCCAACTGCCAACATCGCAAAAGCTTGTGCCTAACCCCCCCTATCCATTCCAACAAGCTGAACTCTCTCTGGTCTGCTCCCAACAACGAATCTTTAATATGGGTCAGCGGACCTCTCACCTGGTGTGCAAATATTACCTCAAAGGGACTAAAACCAGTACTCTCTGAAGGGGAGTCTCTCAGCACAAACAAAACATAGGGAAGATTGTCATCCCAGTCAGTGTCGAATTGGAGAGCAAACTTGCGCAGGATGCTTTTCAGAGTTTGGTGGCTACGCTCCACCACACCTTGAGTCTGGGGGTGGTAAGGACTGCTCACGGAGTGCTTAATTCCTAGAGACTTACAAAAATCATTAAAAATCCTACCACAAAAATAGCTAGCACCATCCGTCTGCACCTTACAAGGTACTCCAAAAAAAGAGAAAAACAGGTTTAAGTTCCTACAAACAACCTGCGCTGTAATCCTTCTAAGAGGTACGGCGTTAACATACCTCGAGGCTGCATCCACCATGGTGAGGAGGTACTCGTTACCTCTTTTGGTCTTCTTCAGAGGGCCAACGACGTCCACTTGGATGGTAGTGAAGGGTTCCGGCAGATGAGGAACCTTGACCAGCGGAACCGGCTTGATCTTCTGGTTCGGCTTCCCCACACGTTGACAGATCAGACACTCCTTACAGTGCCTGGCCACCTCTGCCCGAATCCCCGACCAGAAGTACAGGCGGGTTAACTTCCCAAGGGTCTTCCTGACCCGTGAGTGTCCGGCAAAACGTCCGTCGTGGGCCACCTCCAGCAGGGCCTGACGATACCGGACCGGCACCATCAGCTGCTCCACGGAAGCCCACGCGGCGTCCTCCTTAGGGAAGGTGGGCGGCAGCCACCTTCTGAACAGTACCTCGTCCTTCAGAAAGTACGTGGTAGTCGGCGCGGCATCCCTCTGCTGCGTCAGCGCCTGGTCCAACATGGGGGCCAGACTCTCATCTTCCCTTTGCGCGGCGATCAAGGCCGTCCTTCCCTGGTGCACATTACCTGGGGACAAACAAACACCGGCCGAAAGAGGCTCGGCAAACAGGGATGAAATATTGAGGTCCCCGACCTCGTTACCTTGGGCGGAACTCTGGGGAACTGGGGGTTCTGGAGTTTGGGCGGCGTTACTCATGCTGCGTGTCACAGCACAAAAGGGGAAAACTTGGGGCATATTGGCCTCCAGTTGTTCCAAATCTGCGGCGGCACTAGGCTCTTCCTGGAGGACAGGGGGAGGGGTTCCTTCCATTCTCTCCCTGGCCAAATCATTACCTAAAATGATGTCCACCCCTTTTACGGGCAACTCAGGCAAAATCGCAACTGGAGCCTCACCCTTAAAACAGTCAGAATCTAAAAAGATCTTGACCACAGGTGCCGAATTACGGCCCCCAATGGAAAACAAGATTACCCATTCTCCTGTCTTCCCTCCAGTAACCACCCCTGCCCTAAGTAAGGTCTGTAAAGCCCCCGAGTCTCGGAGAACATTCACGGGACGAGTGACCCCGCCACCAGTTACAGACCCCCTCGACACAAAAGCTTTATAGCCAGCGTCCGGCTGGACCTCCTCGTCTCCGAGGGTAGTGTAGCGTTCCCCCACTCCTGGAGAAGGAAACACACAACCCACCGTCATTGTCTCCACTTCTGGGGACTTCTGCGTGGCCAACACTGCCTTCGCTTGCTCCTTAGGCTGGAGCCTGCGCCAGCAATAGTCTGCCTTGTGTCCCGCCTTCCCACAAAAGGAACACTTAAAAACTTCCCTCTGCCAACCTGGCGGCGCGGGCTTCGAAATACCCTTGCCTTGAGAGGGAGGGTCAAGGGAGCGCTGCTGCGTTCCCTTCCCTTTAAATTGGGAGAAGCTGTATCCCCCACCACCTGACTTGGAACCAGACGTGTAGCTTTCTCTCCTAGCTAGGGTAAAATTGTCGGCTATCGTGGCGGCCTCCTCCACCGTGGTGATGTTTCGCTGTGCCAGGTGTGACGCTACATCCCTATCCACGACCTGTACAAACGCCTCCACTAACATCAACTCCACCAGCTGGTCATAAGACACCACGTTCTGGGATCGACACCAACTCACGAAAGCCTCCCGTTTCGCCCTAGCCAACTCGAGATGACAATGCTCAGAGGTCCTTTTCAGAGCCCTAAACCTTTGTCTATAAGCTTCAGGCACCAGAGAGTAGACCTGAAGGACCTGCCTTTTTACCTGATCATAGGAACAAGCGTCCGTATCAGTAAGCGCCATATACGCTTTCAGTGCCTTACCCTTGAAGCTTTGCTGCAAGAGCAAGGTCCACTGATCTCTGGGCCATGAGAGACGAATGGCAAGCCTCTCAAAACTACTGAAGAAGGTGTCTACACTTCCTTCAGTAAACGTGGGTATAAGCCTAATGGCCTTCCCCAAATCAAACATAGGAACACTGGAGCCGTTGTTCCCAGCTGCCCCTAACTCAGCTAAACGCACCTGAGTTTCGGCAAGCCTCAACTGTAGCTCCAGCCACCTAATCTCTGTGTCAACCTGGGGCGCCCTGAGCCCCTCGTCCATCCTATCACCTTCAGTAGCCGAGTGGAGAGATTCACTCTCGACTCTAACCAAACTGATCTGTTGAAGCACCAAGCTAACAAGGTCTGCTTTCAACAGTTGGTGATAGTCTGTCGCCCCTAAATGAGTAGCGATTAACCGTAATTCAGGTACAGTTAATCCGCCTACCTCCTCGGGCGTTGGTTGATTACCCACAAAAATCGACGCGTCTTCGTCACTCACGATACGCATGATGCCGAAAGACCGCGATACACACAAAAACACAAACCCGCTCTTACTCAACACCTTCTCCCCGTTACCTTGACTTGGCAATGAAAAGGAAAAAAAAGAATGAGGAAACTATTATTCCAGGTTCTTGGGCACTTAACAGAAAATAAAAACAAAACAAGTAAATGAACTAAGTTTATTTACAAGACACGGATAACTAATTTAATTTAATTCTGATTACCAGAAGGGTAATCGTATGTTAAAGTAATAAATTACAATAACGAAATATAAAACAAAACACAAGATTTCGAGTCTTCCACAATAACCACAATAACACAAACACAAATATTAAAACACAAACACAAACACAAACACAAACTTTAAAACACCAACTCAAAAACTCAACACAAAAACCAAACACAAAAACAAACACACACAAAGAAATAAATATTATAATTGGAGAGAGAGAGGCGAGCCAGAGTAAAAACACTCAAATACCCAAACTTATTTCACTCCCTTACGTTACTAAAACAATCCCCCACTCAAACCAGGGAAGAAAAATAGATGATGGGTAAAAAATGCGCGAAGCAACCCCAAACAAATACCCACATCAAAAACCCAGTAACGTAAGAAGAAAAGTAAAAAGTAAAACACACACAACACAGGCTTCACTCTCAATCTCCAATTAAAACCCACAATACTCACGCCATACCTCCGACACAACCTGTACCCTCTGCGCGGTGACCTGGACTCACTGACTGACCCGGACTACTAGACTGTCTCGATAAACACCAAACAAATAAACACCAAACACCTAAGTTAATTGATGGAGGCACAGGTCGGGAAACACAAACACAAAGAAATAAAATAAACTAACTAACTAAACTAAATAATTGGAGACACGGAAACGGGAACCAAGTCACTAGACTCGCTACCAAAATAATCCCTACCAAAAGAGATAAAAGAAACAGAGGTTGGATATTAAATGCGCTAAGCAGAAAATGAAACAATATCCACCTCCCCTACGTTACCCAAACCAATCCCTACCAAAAGGGAATAAAACAGAGAATGGGTATTAAATGCGCTAAGCAGAAAATGAAACAATATCCACCTCCCCTACGTTACCCAAACCAATCCCTAGCAAAAGGGAATAAAACAGAGAATGGGTATTAAATGCGCTAAGCAAAAAAATGAAACAATACCCACCTCCCAACAGGTAACGAAAAAAATACACAAGGTAGACAAGCCACACTAAACTCGCTCCCAGTCTCCAATTAAAACAAACAATACTCACATACCTAAGGCACTACCTACATCAACACCCTAACCTCTACACTAACAAATAAAATAAAATAAACTATTACATACCGTTCTACGGACACCCACGCGGACCGACGCGGTGACCTCCGGCTGACCTCTTCCACTGGTTGACTGACCCGGACTGTGTCTGCGCTGGGTCATCTTATATAGGGGGCCGCGACTCACCCCACGCTTACCCAGTCCCCGTGGTGTGAAATAAACACCATACAAAGGAATCTACCCTAAAACTGACTTACTTCAACATAAAAAGTACATCAAAATGTAGCAATTGAGAACACAATTACACAGACATAAATTGCAACCCGCTCGCTCTGGTAATAAGGGAGTTAACACTAAAATACTCTAGGCGTTAAACAATGTTACACAACTATACTTAATATTACCACAAAAATCCTCTAACCTTAGATTAATACAAACTATCACTCTACATTACATGTTAAACACTATATACAAGATTATATGGTTCGTGGCCGTCGTAGCTACCTCACGATAACTATTACGTCTCCCCACATCGACATCATCTTCATTATACTGTACAACAACAATCTACAAGTTAACTTACAATATTAAACTTAGAATAACAACATAGATACATAATTGTGTGACCTTGTTACGCAACAACTTTTTTCTTACAAGCCGTGGTCCTGGCTGCGAAAGGTCGAAAAAGGTCATGTCGCGCGGTCACTTTCTTAGGCCGCCCCCCCCCCCCCCCCTCCACCTCACTCAATCCCTACTCCACACATCACATATCAAAATCGCTGGCATACACACAAAATAACAATGACTCCATTAATGTATTAAGTCACTTCGTGACAGTCCTCCCTACCAAAAAAAAAAGAAAATGGGTTGGGGGAAAGATACCGCACATTTTCTTTAGCTGGAGACTTAACGTGCAAAAAATAATGGACTATTAAAGTTCTGAAGGAACAAAACAAAACTAGCGTTGTGGAGAGCATTGCCAAAAGAAAAAACAGTTCAGCTGGTTCAGACACGGGTAACAGCACAACAGGGCGTATAAGGCCCATACGCAACATGGCACCAATCTCCTTTTGAATGATCGGAACCTGTCGGGGGTGTACTCGGTAAGGTGACTGCTTAACAGGCTTCGCTCCATCAACGTCTATGTCATGGACTACTTTCGTATTCCGCCCAGGGATGTCCTTAAAGACCTCAGGGAACCGGTCCAAAATAGCGAGCACACTGGAGCGCTGCTCCGCTGTCAAATGGTCCAGCTCCTCCTGCAAGGCGGCTCTCGCAGCCCCATTCTCCTGCCACGCCCCTACTGAGGACGTCGACAAGGTACTGGCCACGGCCGTTTCCTCCTCCTCTTCCTCAACAGGTATGCAAGGACCTGAGAGACAAACGGGAGTGCCAGATAGGCCTTCCGAGGAAGAGTCGACAAAGCCCTTAAGCATGTTTACATGACATAAACGCTGCTGGCGACGACGACCTGGGGTGGACACCACATAGTTGGTATCACTCACCTTCTTCAACACCTCGAACGGTCCCTGGAATTTTGCCTCAAAAGGATCCCCCCCATGTGGCAAAAGTACTAGGACTCTGTCGCCTGGAGAAAATTTCCGTTGCACTGCTCCCTTTCCCTTGTCAAACCAATGCTTAGCACGGGTTTGACTCTCATCAAGATGTTCGGCTGCCAACTGCCAACATCGCAAAAGCTTGTGCCTAACCCCCCCTATCCATTCCAACAAGCTGAACTCTCTCTGGTCTGCTCCCAACAACGAATCTTTAATATGGGTCAGCGGACCTCTCACCTGGTGTGCAAATATTACCTCAAAGGGACTAAAACCAGTACTCTCTGAAGGGGAGTCTCTCAGCACAAACAAAACATAGGGAAGATTGTCATCCCAGTCAGTGTCGAATTGGAGAGCAAACTTGCGCAGGATGCTTTTCAGAGTTTGGTGGCTACGCTCCACCACACCTTGAGTCTGGGGGTGGTAAGGACTGCTCACGGAGTGCTTAATTCCTAGAGACTTACAAAAATCATTAAAAATCCTACCACAAAAATAGCTAGCACCATCCGTCTGCACCTTACAAGGTACTCCAAAAAAAGAGAAAAACAGGTTTAAGTTCCTACAAACAACCTGCGCTGTAATCCTTCTAAGAGGTACGGCGTTAACATACCTCGAGGCTGCATCCACCATGGTGAGGAGGTACTCGTTACCTCTTTTGGTCTTCTTCAGAGGGCCAACGACGTCCACTTGGATGGTAGTGAAGGGTTCCGGCAGATGAGGAACCTTGACCAGCGGAACCGGCTTGATCTTCTGGTTCGGCTTCCCCACACGTTGACAGATCAGACACTCCTTACAGTGCCTGGCCACCTCTGCCCGAATCCCCGACCAGAAGTACAGGCGGGTTAACTTCCCAAGGGTCTTCCTGACCCGTGAGTGTCCGGCAAAACGTCCGTCGTGGGCCACCTCCAGCAGGGCCTGACGATACCGGACCGGCACCATCAGCTGCTCCACGGAAGCCCACGCGGCGTCCTCCTTAGGGAAGGTGGGCGGCAGCCACCTTCTGAACAGTACCTCGTCCTTCAGAAAGTACGTGGTAGTCGGCGCGGCATCCCTCTGCTGCGTCAGCGCCTGGTCCAACATGGAGGCCAGACTCTCATCTTCCCTTTGCGCGGCGATCAAGGCCGTCCTTCCCTGGTGCACATTACCTGGGGACAAACAAACACCGGCCGAAAGAGGCTCGGCAAACAGGGATGAAATATTGAGGTCCCCGACCTCGTTACCTTGGGCGGAACTCTGGGGAACTGGGGGTTCTGGAGTTTGGGCGGCGTTACTCATGCTGCGTGTCACAGCACAAAAGGGGAAAACTTGGGGCATATTGGCCTCCAGTTGTTCCAAATCTGCGGCGGCACTAGGCTCTTCCTGGAGGACAGGGGGAGGGGTTCCTTCCATTCTCTCCCCGGCCAAATCATTACCTAAAATGATGTCCACCCCTTTTACGGGCAACTCAGGCAAAATCGCAACTGGAGCCTCACCCTTAAAACAGTCAGAATCTAAAAAGATCTTGACCACAGGTGCCGAATTACGGCCCCCAATGGAAAACAAGATTACCCATTCTCCTGTCTTCCCTCCAGTAACCACCCCTGCCCTAAGTAAGGTCTGTAAAGCCCCCGAGTCTCGGAGAACATTCACGGGACGAGTGACCCCGCCACCAGTTACAGACCCCCTCGACACAAAAGCTTTATAGCCAGCGTCCGGCTGGACCTCCTCGTCTCCGAGGGTAGTGTAGCGTTCCCCCACTCCTGGAGAAGGAAACACACAACCCACCGTCATTGTCTCCACTTCTGGGGACTTCTGCGTGGCCAACACTGCCTTCGCTTGCTCCTTAGGCTGGAGCCTGCGCCAGCAATAGTCTGCCTTGTGTCCCGCCTTCCCACAAAAGGAACACTTAAAAACTTCCCTCTGCCAACCTGGCGGCGCGGGCTTCGAAATACCCTTGCCTTGAGAGGGAGGGTCAAGGGAGCGCTGCTGCGTTCCCTTCCCTTTAAATTGGGAGAAGCTGTATCCCCCACCACCTGACTTGGAACCAGACGTGTAGCTTTCTCTCCTAGCTAGGGTAAAATTGTCGGCTATCGTGGCGGCCTCCTCCACCGTGGTGATGTTTCGCTGTGCCAGGTGTGACGCTACATCCCTATCCACGACCTGTACAAACGCCTCCACTAACATCAACTCCACCAGCTGGTCATAAGACACCACGTTCTGGGATCGACACCAACTCACGAAAGCCTCCCGTTTCGCCCTAGCCAACTCGAGATGACAATGCTCAGAGGTCCTTTTCAGAGCCCTAAACCTTTGTCTATAAGCTTCAGGCACCAGAGAGTAGACCTGAAGGACCTGCCTTTTTACCTGATCATAGGAACAAGCGTCCGTATCAGTAAGCGCCATATACGCTTTCAGTGCCTTACCCTTGAAGCTTTGCTGCAAGAGCAAGGTCCACTGATCTCTGGGCCATGAGAGACGAATGGCAAGCCTCTCAAAACTACTGAAGAAGGTGTCTACACTTCCTTCAGTAAACGTGGGTATAAGCCTAATGGCCTTCCCCAAATCAAACATAGGAACACTGGAGCCGTTGTTCCCAGCTGCCCCTAACTCAGCTAAACGCACCTGAGTTTCGGCAAGCCTCAACTGTAGCTCCAGCCACCTAATCTCTGTGTCAACCTGGGGCGCCCTGAGCCCCTCGTCCATCCTATCACCTTCAGTAGCCGAGTGGAGAGATTCACTCTCGACTCTAACCAAACTGATCTGTTGAAGCACCAAGCTAACAAGGTCTGCTTTCAACAGTTGGTGATAGTCTGTCGCCCCTAAATGAGTAGCGATTAACCGTAATTCAGGTACAGTTAATCCGCCTACCTCCTCGGGCGTTGGTTGATTACCCACAAAAATCGACGCGTCTTCGTCACTCACGATACGCATGATGCCGAAAGACCGCGATACACACAAAAACACAAACCCGCTCTTACTCAACACCTTCTCCCCGTTACCTTGACTTGGCAATGAAAAGGAAAAAAAAGAATGAGGAAACTATTATTCCAGGTTCTTGGGCACTTAACAGAAAATAAAAACAAAACAAGTAAATGAACTAAGTTTATTTACAAGACACGGATAACTAATTTAATTTAATTCTGATTACCAGAAGGGTAATCGTATGTTAAAGTAATAAATTACAATAACGAAATATAAAACAAAACACAAGATTTCGAGTCTTCCACAATAACCACAATAACACAAACACAAATATTAAAACACAAACACAAACACAAACACAAACTTTAAAACACCAACTCAAAAACTCAACACAAAA
>JAXIVD010000553.1:32500-35000 GCA_036785275.1 Cancer borealis | reverse complement strand
GGGTCAGTCAGTGAGTCCAGGTCACCGCGCAGAGGGTACAGGTTGTGTCGGAGGTATGGCGTGAGTATTGTGGGTTTTAATTGGAGATTGAGAGTGAAGCCTGTGTTGTGTGTGTTTTACTTTTTACTTTTCTTCTTACGTTACTGGATTTTTGATGTGGGTATTTGTTTGGGGTTGCTTCGCGCATTTTTTACCCATCATCTATTTTTCTTCCCTGGTTTGAGTGGGGGATTGTTTTAGTAACGTAAGGGAGTGAAATAAGTTTGGGTATTTGAGTGTTTTTACTCTGGCTCGCCTCTCTCTCTCCAATTATAATATTTATTTCTTTGTGTGTGTTTGTTTTTGTGTTTGGTTTTTGTGTTGAGTTTTTGAGTTGGTGTTTTAAAGTTTGTGTTTGTGTTTGTGTTTGTGTTTTAATATTTGTGTTTGTGTTATTGTGGTTATTGTGGAAGACTCGAAATCTTGTGTTTTGTTTTATATTTCGTTATTGTAATTTATTACTTTAACATACGATTACCCTTCTGGTAATCAGAATTAAATTAAATTAGTTATCCATGTCTTCTTTCACAATCTGGGGTGAAGGACACAGGATAGTAAGGGTGAGGGATTCTCCCACCAGCCACGACTGGCAGGAGAGGAAGGCCAACCATGCAATATAAATATAAATAAATAAATAAATGCGTGGAATTAGATTAGACTAGCCTATTACTACTGTCACTAACACTACTTCCTGGCAAGCGATGTCAGGCCCCTAGCGACGTCCTTCCGAATCGAGATTTTGTAATTACTGTACATTAGAAGGAACTTGCTCAAAGTTTACTATGTTGACGAATAATGTTTTAGTTGCGGATTGGCTTCTAAGTATTTGTCCAGTCTATTTTTGAATGTATTAATTGTTTTACTGTCGACGACATTGGCGGGCAGGGAGTTCCAAACGTTAACGATCCGATTGAAAAAGAAATGTTTGGCTTCGTTTGATGTGAATCTTTTACCAGTAATCTTAAAGGTATGACGTCTTCTTGTTATATTTGATCAAAAAGTAATGTAATCTTCTGCATTGATATTATCAAATCCTTTAATTATCTTGAACATTTCAATTAAATCTCCTCTCATCCTTCGTTTTTCGAGGCTGAATAAGTTTAATTCTTTAAGTCTTTCTTCATAAGGTTTATTTCTCAGCCTTGGAATCATTTTCGTTATTCTACCCTGGACTCTTTCCAGTTTGTCAATGTCCTTTCTGTAATATGGGGACCAGAACTGTACGCAATATTCAAGATGAGGTCGTACTAGTGAATTATGCAGTTTTAATATGACTTTTTCTGATTTATTTTCGAAAGTACGCCCAATAAAGCCGACCAATCTGTTAGCGGTTTTAACTACCTCTGAGCAATGCTGACTGGGTTTTAAATCGTTTGATATTGTGATTCCTAGATCTTTTTCCTTGTTCACTGCAGAAAGTAGTTTTCCATTCATTTGGTACTGAACGTGATCATTATTTCTTCCGATATGTAGTACCTTACATTTATCAACGTAAAATTTCATTTGCCATTTATTGGCCCAAGACGTTAGTCGATCAAGGTCTGATTGTAAGACTTCTCTGTCACTTGTCGAAGTTACTTTACTGGCAATTTTCGTATCGTCAGCGAATTTTGATATTTTGCATGAGATCCCATCATCTATGTCATTAACATATATCAGAAACAAAATAGGGCCAAGTACTGAACCCTGTGGTATGCCACTTTTTACGTTTAACCATTGAGAGGAGACACCGTTTAAGACTACTCTCTGTTTACGTTCAGAGAGCCACTCCTGAAGCCAATTGTAGATGCTACCAGAGATACCGTGAGTCTTTAGTTTGTTAAGCAATCGTTGATGGGGAACTTTATGAAAGGCCTTTTGAAAATCCAGATATATGATATTTACTGCTCTGCTTTCATCGTACGTGTCAAAAACATTGTGAAAGAAGTCTAATAAGTTAGTTAGACATGAACGTTTATTACGGAAACCATGTTGTGAGGGTTTAATTATATCGTTGTCTTCAAGGAATTTCACCATAGTGTCACGAATGATTGTCTCCACTAATTTACATACTACTGACGTCAGACTGATTGGCCTATACTTTCCGGGTTGTGACTTGTCTCCCTTTTTGAAGATTGGGGTTACATTAGCACGTTTCCAATCTGATGGAACTTTACCAATCCTTAAGGATTTATTGAATATGATTGCAAGCGGTTTACTGATCTGATGCTTGACCTCTTTCAAGATTCTCGGGGAAATTTTATCTGGTCCAGGGGTTTTATTAGTTTTCATCTTATCGATTTTTTGTTCAACGTCATTTTCTACGATGAGTAATTCGTTTAAGAAGTTTTCGGTTCTTCTAGTCTCGAGTGGTTGAAACGATGAACAATCCTCTTCTGTAAATACGGATGCAAAAAAGTTATTTAGGATTGTAGCCATTTCATTTTCGTCGTTTGTGTGATTTCCTTGTCCTTTAGTAAGT
>JAXIVD010000553.1:5000-25000 GCA_036785275.1 Cancer borealis | reverse complement strand
TGCACGTGGTTTAGATAAGTTGTATAAGTGGCGCCCCATATTTTTATTCCATAATTTATGTTGCTCAAGACAAGAGAGTGAATGGATATCAGTCGTGCATTTTTGTTCAAATGATGTTTGATGCGGTTTATGTAAAGCAACGTTCCAATGGTTTTCCTTCGAATCTCATTCATGTGCTTATCAAAATTCAAGCAGCTATCAAAGTAAATACCGAGATTTTTTAATGATTTACTTGGAGCAATCGCACATCCGTCAACTCTCAAGGAGGTGTCCGGTGGTATTTCAGAGATATAATTTCTGCTTCCCACAAACATACACTGGGTCTTTTTTGCGTTTAACATCAAACCATTAGTCTGGAAGTAGTTTTTAGCTAAAGTTAACGTGTTTTCATCCTTGAGGATAAGCTCATCGAGTCTATCAATGGTGCCGGTATGTATGAGCTGGGTGTCGTCGGCGTATTGGAGTACATGGCAGTCCGGGATGTGTTGAGATAAATCATTAACATATATTAAAAACAGAATTGGTCCAAGTACTGACCCTTGTGGCACACCATATGAGATTTCACAGACTTCTGATAGTGTTTTTCCCATTCGCACACGTTGCGTTCTATTATGCAGGTAACTTTCAAACCAAAAGTTGTCAATGCTTAGCTTTGTTAACTTTTCCATTAGGAAAACATGATTGACACTATCAAAAGCCTTTGACAGATCACAAAGTGTAATAAGCGAATTTTTCTTATTATCTATATTATCATATAATAAGTTTGAAAGTGTTGTAAGAGCAGTTTCCGTTGATAATCGAGCTCTGAAACCATTTTGGGTATTACTCAGCAGATGGTTCTCCTCTAGATAGTTAGTCAGCTGTTTTGCTATAACCTTCTCGAGAATTTTTGAGAGAATGGGTAAGAGAGAAATGGGTCGGTAGTTTTGTGGTTGGTCGGCATCGCCAGACTTTAAAATCGGTACGACAATGGCTTCCTTCCACAGTTGAGGGAAAGTTCCAGTTACTATGGATGTGTTTAGGATACATGTTATGTACGGGATTACCACCGGGAGAGATTCTTTCAAAAATCGTAATTGGATGCCATCACAACCACAGGAATTACTGTTTTTCATACTCTTAATTATCAATATAATTGTATCACTGTCAATTGATTGTGGTCTAAAAGTATTATTTGGCAGGTTAACTGTATTTTGGTTGGTAGCAACACTTATGGGGTGGTCTTTCGATGCATTTTGCTGAGATTTCATGAATGTTTCTTGGCCCACGTTAGAAAAAAAATAGTTAAATGTTTCTGCGAGGGACTTCACTTTTTCTCCTTCCTCTGCAATTGAATCACGTGTTTTTTTGTCTGAATTTGGGATTAACTCTCTCAATAGTTTCCAGATAGCTGAACTATTACCTTTACTGTCTTCAAATTCGTTTTCGTAGTGCTTTGTCTTTGTGTCATTAAGTAGCTTCTTTACTTGCTTCTTTAAGTCATTATATTTTTCCTGTAATTGAATATTATTTCTATCCGATTTTAGGTCACCTCTGACATTGTTTTTCTCCCTTATAAGTTATCTCAACTCATCACACATCCAGGGAGCAGAAGGCCTTTTCACCTCCTTTGTGACCAAAGGTGCACATGCATTTAAACACTTATTAATACTTTCCGTAAAAATTTTGACATGCCCGTCTATGTTATCCGTCGCATATATCTTATTTAGGTTATAGCTGTCTTGTAACAAGAAATTACAGAAAACATCTGGTGAATAATTTCCAAAATCTCGAATGGTTTTAACGGTGGGCAAAATTTTAGGTTTCTTCAGGTTAATGGTTACAGAAATTAGTTCATGGTCCCCCACAATACAAGGAATGACATCAGATTGTATTGCAGACTCTGGCTTGTTGGTAACAATTGTATCTAGTAGAGTTGCTGAGGTTGGTGTGATTCTAGTTGGTTGTGAGACCAGAGACGTGAGTTTAGCATTATAAATTATTTTTTTAAAACTTACTCTTACTTGATAAAAAGATCATCATTAAAATCCCCTAAAAGATAAAACAATTTATTTCGTAAAATCATAAAATCTAAAACATCAGCAATATAATCAAAAGTCGTCGAAAGAGATTTAGGATGGCGGTACAGGCAGCCGATGACAACAGTAGGTAGTTTATTGCTCTGTACACCGAGCCATATGTCTTCAATTCCTGTTGGTCTTTCAATATTAACTTCTAAACGAGTAACTGTAAAAATGTTTTTCACATATACACAAACACCACCACCTCTTCCTACGTCACATCTATATAATACATAGTCAGGGGATCGAAATATGCTCGTCTAAAACCTCCGGAAGTAACCAAGTTTCACTAATACATAATATATCTGTGTCTCTTTCATTAATTAACAAACTGATCTCGTCCTTATGTGCTAGAAGACTTTGAGCATTTATGTGGTCAACCTTAACCCTATATCTTTTACGCTCATTCGTGGCAAGTATGGCACTATCTTCTTCGCCTACTTCCTATGGGTTATTATTTTATTTACAGACACGTTTGCTTGTGTCCCAGACGATGACATAAGGCACAACTCAACCGATGATCAAATCTACAATTCCTTTGATGATGGTTATGCTCGCCAACATTGTAGCATCCTTGTTGAGAATTGGGACTGGATGCTGTGTATGAATATGATGAGCGTTGCATCGGTGGAGAATGGATGGGTCTAGAGTCCTGCCAATACCCATCGTACCTGTATCCATCATCATATGAGTTAGGAGATGATGTAGAGTCATGGTTTCTCATGTTGTGCTCCCACATCGTTTCCTGTCCTCTTCTCGAACTAGAGAAGGAAGTTCTTTGAAGAGCTGTTTCTGTGCGACGCGGCACATCTCTCCGAAGTGGTACTGTGGGAGAGTACCTGGGGGTCTCCCGCTGTACATTTGATGGCATGTAAGGCGAGGGAGCCTCCTGTGCTGCTTCATGGGTGTAGTGGTGTACGGGCTCTTGTGACTGTGCTACATGGTTACGCCATCAAGGTGTTCTTGTATCAATGCGGTGTGAGGGGACATGGTTACGAAGTATGTTTGCATAAGTAGTCGAAGAGTTCCTTTCCTTGGATGGAGATGAAGTACATCTAACTGAGTGGGTAATACATTGGGGACTTCACTGTTTCGACCACTATACTGAAATTTTCCACCTGACAGAAGTTGATCACTTTTATCTAATTTGTTAAATAAACTACCTGAGTTTTTCTTTGTTTTCTGCCAGTTTTTACTTAGGATAAAACCATTACATTGCTTATCAATAGTACTCAGAAGCTTGATTATTCCTAGTCTGTTTAATAACTGAATTTGGTTATCTTCCTCAAAGAGAGAGAGAGAGAGAGAGAGAGAGAGAGAGAGAGAGAGAGAGAGAGAGAGAGAGAGAGAGAGAGAGAGAGAGAGAGAGAGAGAGAGAGCGTACGCGGATGACATCACTCTCTCGTTATCCTTCGCGCCTGGGGAGAACGCACGCGACGACGCGCCTCAACGCCTTCCTTCGCCGCTTGGAGGACTGGGGACACAGATGGCAGGTCAGCTTTGCCCCTCAAAAAACACAGCTGCTCGTAGTGTCCAGGACCACCAGCGACATCCGCCCTCGCCTTCAACAGGACAAACACTGACGCCCCGGAGCGAGCTGCAGATCCTGGGAGTCACTTATGACAATAAGTTGACCTTCCAGGCTCACATCACCCCCAAGGCGGCTGCAGGGAAGCTGACCTGCCTCAGGAGGATGTCATGGCTTCTTGACAGCAAAGGCCGAGAGCTGCTGTACAAGTCCCAGATCGGCTCCTCACTCGAGTACTCCTGTCTCGCTTGGGACGGTGCGGCATCCTCCCATCTTGCTCTGCTGAACAGAGTCCAGCGGAGGGCGGAGCGGCTGATACAGGACGACAACCTCAGAGAACAGCAGGCAGACCGGCGCAGCCTACAGAGTCTACAGCACCGCCGCGATGTTGCAGGCCTCTGTACTCTCTACAAAGTGCAGATGCAGCGAGCATCTCACCTGTAGGAGATCTGCCTGACACCACGCCGCACTCACGTATCCACAAGAGCCGTCAAGGACGCGCCGACGGCCCTGGAAATCGTGCGATCCCGCTCCACCCACTACCAAAGACAATTTTAGCAAAACTAGGCCCAGTGGTGGAACAAATTTCTGGCCTCGAACTTATGCCCGGACGACCTCAGTGTTGCAGTGTGCGGAGGCCAGAAATTTAAAGTGTTAGTGAATGCGTGGCTCAGTGAAGTGCGTGGTGATACACTAGTAAGTTAAGAAGTGAAGTGAACAATTAATATAAACGGAAATGAAACAGACAAACTATATACGTTATTGTGTAATATTATGTATATCATGTATTATTATGTATTATTATGTGTCGGTATCTCTATGATTCACTTCTTGGGTTGGGCTTTCAGATAGGTGACGTCTAAGGATGGCACCTTTAGCTCACAAAAATGCCCCATGTAATACTTTCAGTATAAATAAAAGAGAGAGAGAGAGAGAGAGAGAGAGAGAGAGAGAGAGAGAGAGAGAGAGAGAGAGAGAGAGAGAGAGAGAGAGAGAGAGAGAGAGAGAGCGAGAGCGAGAGAGAGAGAGAGAGAGAGAGAGAGAGAGAGAGAGAGAGAGAGAGAGAGAGTGAGTGAGAGAGAGAGAGAGAGAGAGAGAGAGAGAGAGAGAGAGAGAGGAGAAAGAGAAAGAGAAAGAGAGAGAGAGAGAGAGAGAGAGAGAGAGAGAGAGAGAGAGAGAGAGAGAGAGAGAGAGAGAGAGGGGGGGGGAGAGACTTACCCATTTACTCCTACTTGTTCAGGTGGGCGGTGGACGTTTGGCGGAGATGTACGGGACCAAGTTAGTGATGGGCGTGACAGTGTTCTCGGGAGGCTTAGCAGCCCTACTCACGCCCATTGCCGCCCACACCCACTATCTCGCCCTTGTCATACTCAGGGCGCTGCAAGGCTTCATGCAAGTGGGTATAGTGAGGTTATGGTGATGAATATGGTGATGAGTATGGTGATGGTATGGTGATGAATATGGTGATGTTATGACGATGAGTATGGTGAGGTTATGGTGATGAGTCTTGTGTGATTATAGTGATGAGTATGGTGATGTTATGGTGATGAGTATAGTAATGCTATGGTGATGAGTATAGTGATGTTATGGTGAGGTTATGGTGATGAGTATGGTGATGAGTATGATGAGGTTATGGTGATGAGTATTGTGAGGGTATGGTGATGAGTATGGTGATGTTATGATGATGCGTATGGTGATGAGTCTTGTGAGATTATGGTGATGAGTATGGTGATGTTATAGTGATGGGTATGGTGAGGTTATGGTGATGGATTTGTTGAGGTATTAGTAATGAGTTTGGTGATGAGTATGGTGAGTTTATTGTGATGAGTATGGTAAGGTTATGGTGATGAGTATGGTGAGGTTATGGTGATGAGTATGGTGCGGTTATGGTGACGAATATGGCGAGGTTATAGTGATGAGTCTGATGAGTTTATGGTGATGGGTATGGTAAGGTTATTGTGATGAGTAATGTGAAGTCATAGTGATGATTATGGTGAGGCTGTGGTGATGAGTATGGTAAGGTTATAGTGATGAATGTGGTGAGGTTATTGTGATGAGTACGGTGAGATTATGGTGATGAGTATGGTGAGGTTATGGTGATGAGTATGGTGAGGTTATGGTGAAGATTCATGAGTGAGTATTGTGTGGTTACGAATGAGTATTGTGAGATTATAGTGTTATGAGTTTTCGATTGTTTCAATGTCATTTCAAGGTCATTTCAAGGTCAAACAAGGTCACTATTACAAAATTAGTGTCATGTCACTATTTTTATTCTATTGTTGTTATCATTTTTATTTCCATCAAACGACTTCTGTGTTATTACATTTGCCTATTTTTTTGTCTCTTAATCTGCGTATCTATGTATTTTTCAATTTGTCCAACTGTCTCCTAAAATATTATTATCATTATTATTATTATTACTATTATCATTATTACTGTTACTATTATCATCATCATCATCATCATCATCATCATCATCATCATCATCATCATCATCATCATCATCATCATCATCATCATGATACAGCAGTGCTTGTATTTCCTTCCTCAGGGTGCTGCTATTCCCTGTATATTCCCGATGATGGTACAATGGATTCCACACTTCGAACAGTCAAAGTTTGTCGCCTACGTACTCTTTTGTAAGTATTCTGTATTCATTTATTCAATGCCAATACCACTATCACTACCACTAACACTACCACTACTACTACTACCACAAATACTACCTTAATTTTTCTCTCCCTCGTTACTCACCCACTCATATAATCTCATCGTCCCACTTCCGCATTGAATCTATTTATCTGATTTATTCACTATCAAACATTTATTTTCTCTCTCGCTATCTCCCTCACTCTGAATGTTCACCACACTGCACCACCACATCTCCCTCCCCCACCGTACATATATCTCCATCACCCTGAAATCATCACACTTTCTTCACCCATTCCCTCATCTCTACATCACCACCACCTCATGTATCCTTTACTTCCAAATCATTCCTTCACTCACTCCACCACATGTATCCCTCAGACTCCCTTCCCTCATCTCCTCCTCCTCCTTCAGGCAACAATATCAGCATCACCTTCACCATGGTTCTGTGTGGTGTGGTGATTGATACCTTTGGGTGGGAGGGAGCCTTCTACGTGACAGGTATCCCCTCCCTCGCCTGGTGCGTTGTGTGGTATATCTTGATGTACGACTCTCCGGAAAATCACCCTAGGTAAGGCACAGCACTCAAACAGCACCAGCACAGTACCCACACAAAATCCCAACATAGCCCCAACACAGCCCCCCAACACGGAGCCAACATAGTCACAACACAGCCCCCAACACAGCCCCAACACAGCCCCCCAACACGGAGCCAACACACAGCCCCCAACACAGCCCCCAACACAGCTCCCAACACAGCTCCCAACACAGCCCCAAACACAGCCACAACACAGCCCCAACACAGCCACAACACAGTCCCTAACACAGGCCCAGCACAGCCCCCATCAAACCCTCACTGCACACAACCTCATTATCTGGAGTGTTTCAGCGTGAGTGGGTGTGTTTGCAGCACCAAGCCTTTTGGAACGTTTTGGGAGTGTTAGGTTGCGTTATTCATATGTGTGTGTGTGTGTGTGTGTGTGTGTGTGTGTGTGTGTGTGTGTGTGTGTGTGTGTGTGTGTGTGTGTGTGTGTGTGTGTGTGTGTGTGTGTGTGTGTGTGTGTGTGTGTGTGTGTGTGTGTGTGTGTGTGTGTGTGTGTGTGTGTGTGTGTGTGTGTGTGTGTGTGTGTGTGTGTGTGTGTGTGTGTGTGTGTGTGTGTGTGTGTGTGTGTGTGTGTGTGTGTGTGTGTGTGTGTGTGTGTGTGTGTGTGTGTGTGTGTGTGTGTGTGTGTGTGTGTGTGTGTGTGTGTGTGTGTGTGTGTGTGTGTGTGTGTGTGTGTGTGTGTGTGTGTGTGTGTGTGTGTGTGTGTGTGTGTGTGTGTGTGTGTGTGTGTGTGTGTGTGTGTGTGTGTGTGTGTGTGTGTGTGTGTGTGTGTGTGTGTGTGTGTGTGTGTGTGTGTGTGTGTGTGTGTGTGTGTGTGTGTGTGTGTGTGTGTGTGGTGTGTGTGTGTGTGTGTGTGTGTGTGTGTGTGTGTGTGTGTGTGTGTGTGTGTGTGGTGTGTGTGTGTGTGTGTGTGTGTGTGTGTGTGTGTGTGTGTGTGTGTGTGGTGTGTGTGTGTGTGTGTGTGTGTGTGTGTGTGTGTGTGTGTGTGTGTGTGTGTGTGTGTGTGTGTGTGTGTGTGTGTGTGTGTGTGTGTGTGTGTGTGTGTGTGTGTGTGTGTGTGTGTGTGTGTGTGTGTGTGTGTGTGTGTGTGTGTGTGTGTGTGTGTGTGTGTGTGTGTGTGTGTGTGTGTGTGTGTGTGTGTGTGTGTGTGTGTGTGTGTGTGTGTGTGTGTGTGTGTGTGTGTGTGTGTGTGGTGTGTGTGTGTGTGTGTGTGTGTGTGTGTGTGTGTGTGTGTGTGTGTGTGTGTGTGTGTGTGTGTGTGTGTGTGTGTGTGTGTGTGTGTGTGTGTGTGTGTGTGTGTGTGTGTGTGTGTGTGTGTGTGTGTGTGTGTGTGTGTGTGTGTGTGTGTGTGTGTGTGTGTGTGTGTGTGTGTGTGTGTGTGTGTGTGTGTGTGTGTGTGTGTGTGTGTGTGTGTGTGTGTGTGTGTGTGTGTGTGTGTGTGTTTAGATTTGGCCATTCCTTCCTTGGCGTCTCTACACAAGATTGTATTTACTGTCATCCTCACTCTATTTACTTCACTAATGCTGGAGTTAACACAATGTCTTAATCCTTTCATCCTTTCACTGATAAACTCTAGAATAATGTATTTTTATCACCTTCTTAAGACTGAGATTCTTTATAGAGAGGAATATCAAGACAGCTCTGGAAATATTTTTACTTCCACTCCAACTCTTTAACTACATACTCTTTAGGGAGGCGCTGTTAATCCATCTTTCTTCTTGGGTAACCCTTGGGCAACCTCCTGTCTCTGTTAGATAATGTCATCATGTTGTAGTATCGTGTCGGCTGGTGTTATGTGTGTGTTAACAGGAACAGGTGTGGGTGTTAAAACAAGTACTATCATCCCCATAGGAGGTTGTATCCGTCTAGGTGTATTTGAGTCCCCAAGTAAAGCAGGACTTTGCAGTGTGTTCCCCATTATCCAAATAATACAGCGGCAACCACACACACACATGTTGCACTGATTTACTCATCCGTAGTTTGCCTTTGCCTCCTTGACATCCACCAGCACCACAAAGACAGAGTTTAGCATATATTATAAACAGAATATATATAATCCTTGGTGTTTAGCTTGGGGGCAAAGCGCAATGTATAATTAATGTGTACTGTACCATCCACTCTATCTTACTTTTACCTCCTTTCCTTTCGTCCAGGATAACTCAGAAGGAACTCAACTACATCCTGCAGTCTAAAGAGGTTTGCCTGAACTGTAATGGAGACATGGGTTTTAAATCATCGTCATCATCAGTGCCGTGGTTGTCTGTGGCTCGTTCTCTTCCAGTGTGGGCCCTCGTGGTGTGCGAGGCTGGTAACTCCTTCGGGTACAGCCTCTACTTCTCCTACCTGCCCACCTACATCGAGCAAGTGATTGGTGTGTCACTGAGCAAGGTGAGAACTGTGTGTGTGTGTGTGTGTGTGTGTGTGTGTGTGTGTGTGTATGTGTGTGTGTGTGTGTGTGTGTGTGTGTGTGAGAGAGAGAGAGAGAGAGAGAGAGAGAGAGAGAGAGAGAGAGAGAGAGAGAGAGAGAGAGAGAGAGAGAGAGAGAAAGAGAAAGAGAGAGAGAGAGAGAGAGAGAGAGAGAGAGAGAGAGAGAGAGAGAGAGAGAGAGAGAGAGAGAGAGAGAGAGAGAGAGAGAGAGAGAGTAACTAATAATAATAATAACTTTATTTTTTCCACTAAAACAGTGGTTATTCATTTTGCATAATGTAAGTACAATAAAACAATGTAATAAAAGTATCACCACTAACCAAACAGCTGTCATTTAGTTAAATTATTCTGATAAACGTGCTAAAACAATAAAACCTAGTTATATAACAATATACGTAAAATGAAACTGAATATAATAAAAAGGTTCTAACTTAAAAGGTGACATGTAAGTCGTTTTTTAAAACTGGGCACAGAAGTCGTTTTTTAAAACTGGGCACAGAGACAGCGCTGGCAACACCAGGGGGTGTAAGAGCTGGAGCTCGGGAGTGCTTGTGTAGCTAGTTGGTTGACTGGAGAGAGGAAAACTCAATCTCCAGTTGAAGTTTTCTATTATAAAAAATATAGAACATATATAAAATAAAAAGTTTAACAATAAATATTATAAATGGTGTATGCACGCTGTCTGAGGACAGAGCGCGCCAAGTTGATGTTGAAGGGCTGGTCTGCAGCGCAACAAAATACATACTAATATAAACAAAGGAAAAACATAAATAAAGATACCTGATGAGTACAATGAAAATAATGAAAAATATAAAAATACAAGGTTTGTAATAGTCGTGGCTGCTCGACGTACATACTTAGGGAACGGGTGTCGCACGTTCTCTAAGTTTTAAGGGGAGACTGCTACAATACGCCTCCCCTAGTGACGAGGAAGGAGGAACGAGAATCCTGTGGTTGCCTGGGAACTGGTGTTGAGTGTGTTGAATGGAGTCCATGAGGCTGGCGATGACCGTACGACTGCGGGTGGTAACCGGCAGAGGGTGGCAGGGAGCCGAAGAGGTCGTGCCAAGTCACCATTGAGGCTTGACAGGGCAGGTGCAGGTGGTGGGTTCATTCTGACGTCCTCCCCAGGTGTACCGTGAAGTTGCTGCCAGGGTGAGAGAGGTCGTGAAGCTGACGGAAAGAGACGATTTGCATCTGTAGTCCGTATCAGCTGTGAGAGCGACCTTGACGCCTGGGAGTGTAAGAAGACGACACAGCAGTGGGAGAGGGCGTCTGCTGGAACGTTGTCTGCACAGAACTGCCTGAAGACTATGTGGTCGTGGTGGAGAGTAGAGTAATCCACAGGGCGATGTATAATCCACAGGGCGATGTATAATCCACAGGGCGTTGAATAATCCACAGGGCGGTGAGTGGTGATGGTGGAGTTGATCACTTTAACGCCGCGAAGCGGGGGTCAGGGATTGGACATTAATTTGCACTGTATGTGCAAAGGGGTGTTGAAGACACAGAGGCGCATTGTGGGCGCTGGGGCTGGTGATAACGCATGAAGGCGTCAGAAGTGCGCATGAGGCGGCTGAAGACGCAGTAAGGCGTCTGAGGAGGCATGGGCCGCGCTAAACGTGCATAGGCCGTGCTGAAATGGCACAGAAGGTGCCAGGGTGGGTGGGGATAACCTCATAAGTGGCAATTACACAGAAGTGTAATTTTCTCCTGACCTTAGGCTCAATCCTGCGAACACCATAAAGGAGGCAGGGTTTTTTGCCAAAAGGAGTGATCTAGCGAATAAGTCTAATGAGACTCAGGCCATCACACTGGTAGAAATAAGCTCTTTGATAGCACAGGCTATATGCCGGGGTCACCAATTGTAAGAGCTGGAGCTCGGGAGTGCTTGTGTAGCTAGTTGGTTGACTGGAGAGAGGAAAACTCAATCTCCAGTTGAGGTTTTTTATTATAAAAAATATAGAACATATATATAAAATAAAAAGTTTAACAATAAATATTATAAATGGTGTATGCGCGCTGTCTGAGGACAGAGCGCGCCAAGTTGATGTTGAAGGGCTAAAAAGAAGAACATAAATAAAGATACATGATGAGTACAATGAAAATAATGAAAATAATGAAAAATATAAAAATACAAGGTTTGTAATAGTCGTGGCTGCTCGACGTACATACTTAGGGAACGGGTGTCGCACGTTCTCTAAGTTTTAAAGGGAGACTGCTACAGGGGAAGGGTGTTCCACACTTTGGGTCCTGTCACATCCAAGCTTCTGGCACCGGAATCTGTTCGAGTCTTTGAGACAAATAAGCAACTTTGTTGTCGTGTAGAATTGCTCGTTACTTCATGGACGGTCAAAAATTTCTTATACCATACTGGATAGTAGTCATTTAGTATTTTAAAAACAGTGGTACATGTGTCTAACTTATGCTTTTCTATTATTTTCAGCCACCAAAGTTTTTGTATTATTGGTGTTATATGATCAAATTTTCTAGCACCTCCAATGGCTACCTTTGCTGCAAAATTTTGTAGTTTTTGGACTTTGTTTATTATTGTTGAGTTTGTGGTGTCCCATATTCAGATACATTAGTTTATTAAACTGAGTACAATTGACTGCACAACAAGTATTCTGGAGTGTTTGTCAAGGTTCCCACTTATACGGCTTAGAAACATTAAAATGCCAATAACTTTCTTATTCAGAGAGAGAGAGAGAGAGAGAGAGAGAGAGAGAGAGAGAGAGAGAGAGAGAGAGAGAGAGAGAGAGAGAGAGAGAGAGAGAGAGAGAGAGAGAGAGAGAGAGAGAGAGAGAGAGAGAGAGAGAGAGAGAGAGAGAGAGAGAGAGAGAGAGAGAGAGAGAGAGAGAGAGAGCGAGAGCGAGAGCGAGAGCGAGAGCGAGAGCGAGAGAGAGAGAGAGAGAGAGAGAGAGAGAGAGAGAGAGTGTGTGTGTTACCATATTCAGTAAAGATAAATCATGTTTTCTAACTATATTGACTTGATACTTATCCTTCCTATGTTCATGATGTTTGTTTGTCTTCTCATCTGCTTCACTTCACATATCACCTGTACTCCTCCCTGTCCTCCTCTTCCTCGTCCTACTCCTCCTCCTCTTCCTCCTCCTCCTCCACCTCCTCCTCCTCCTCCTCCTCCTCCTCCTCCTTCTCCTCCTCCTCCTCTTCTTCCTCGTCCTCCACCTCCTCCTTCTCCTACTCCTCCTCCTCATCCTTTCGTTAATACGGGCCCTGAATCGTTAATACGGGCCCTGAATTCAGTACCAGCGACCATAAAATTGTCTCTTTAACATAAATCTCGAAGTTTACAAAAATAACGTAAGCGAAGAACTTATCTTCATGTATCGCAAAGGTAACTTTGAAAAACTGAGAAAGCTATTAGCAGATACTGATTGGAGCATATTAGACAACGAAACCGATGTAAATAGATCATGGGAAAAGTTTTATAACATCTTAAATGAAGCCGTTAAAGTATGCATTCCCGTTTGTAAGAGACGTCTACGTAAAAATAAAAATATTAATAAACCTAAATGGTGGAATAGCCAGATTGAGGCAGGATTATTACTTAAAAAGCGGGCAAATGATAAATATTTACTATCACAAAACGAAAACGATAAAATAGAATACGAAAGACTAAGACGCGAAACAAAAAAGATGATTAGACGAAGTAAAAAAAATCTCGAAATATATATTGCGAATAAAACTAAATCCAACCCCAAGGAATTTTACACCTACGTACGTAATAAAAAAGTTATCACAACTAATATTGGCCCACTCCACCTAGAAAACGGTAAGGAAATAAATACAGAATCGGAAATGGCCGAAGTACTAAATGATTATTTTGCATCCGTTTTTACTATTGAAGACACCGATGAAATCCAGGAAGTAACCCCAGCTAAACCTAACTTAATTCCTTTAAGCGATTGTCACTTTACTGAGGATATAATAACTAAGGCACTTGATAAAATTAAAGTAAATAAAACTCCTGGTCCTGATTGTATTGCACAGAGAGTCTTAAAAGAGGCACCATTTCAAATCAGCAAACCTCTTGCAATACTATTTAATAAATCTTTAAATTCTGGAAAAGTTCCCGACATTTGGAAATATCATGCCCCGAGCCCCCTCTTACTCAACCCCTTCTCCCCGTTACCTTGACTTGGCAATGAAAAGGATAAAAAAAGAACGAGGAAAACTATTATTCCAGGTTCTTGGGCACTTAACAGAAAATAAAAACAAAACAAGTAAATTAACTAAGTTTATTTACAAGACACGGATAACTAATTTAATTTAATTCTGATTACCAGAAGGGTAATCGTATGTTAAAGTAATAAATTACAATAACAAAATATAAAACAAAACACAAGATTTCGAGTCTTCCACAATAACCACAATAACACAAACACAAATATTAAAACACCAACTCAAACTCAAACTCAAACTCAAACCCCAACACAAAACACTAAAACACCCAAACTCAAACTCAAACACAAAACTCTAGAACACAACCACAAAGAAATAAAATAAAATAAAATAACTAACTAAACTAAATAACTGGAGACAAGGAAACGGGAACCAAGTACAAGGAGAAGAGACCCAACCCCAGAAAAAAGGGATGTGGTTAAAAAGTCCTAGCTTATCTCCACCCTGCTCGCTACCAAAATAATCCCTACCAAAAGAGATAAAAGAAACAGAGGTTGGATATTAAATGCGCTAAGCAGAAAATGAAACAATATCCACCTCCCCTACGTTACCCAAACCAATCCCTACCAAAGAGAATAAAACAGAGAATGGGTATTCAAGGCGCGAAGCCGAAAATAAAATAATACCCACCTCCAAACAGGTAACGTAAAAAAACACAAAGTAGACAAGCCACACTAGACTCGCTCCCAGTCTCCAATTAAAAACAAACACCTTCACATACCTAAGGCACTACATACATCAACACCCTAACCTCTATACTAACATATATAATATATATATATATATATATATATATATATATATATATATATATATATATATATATATATATATATATATATTACATACCGCCATACGGACACCCACACGGACCGACGCGGTGACCTCCGGATGACCTCCTCCACTCGTTGACTGACCCGGATTCTGCCTGCGCTGGGCCACCCTCCCTTATATAGGGGGCCGCGACCCACGCCACGCTCACCCCACGCTTACCCAGGCCCCGTGGTGTGAAATAAACACTATACAAAGGAAACTACCCTAAAACTGACGTAATTCAACATAAAAAGTACATCAAAAAGTAGCAATTGAGAACACAATTACACTGACATAAATTGCAACACGCTCGCTCTGGTAATAAGGGAGTTAACACTAAAATACTCTAGGCGTTAAACAATGTTACACAACTATACTTAATATTACCACAAAAATCCTCTGACCTTAGATTAATACAAACTATCACTCTACATTACATGTTAAACACTATATACAAGATTATATGGTTCGTGGCCGTCGTAGCTACCTCACGATAACTATTACGTCTCCCCACATCGACATCATCTTCATTATACTGTACAACAACAATCTACAAGTTAACTTACAATATTAAACTTAGAATAACAACATAAATACATCAATGGATGACCTTGCTACGCAACACCCTTTTTTCTACAAGCCGTGGTTCAGGCCGCGAAAGGTCACGTCGCGGTCACTTTCTTAGCCGCCCCCCCCCCCACCTCGCAGGTGACCTGAGAATATTCCACTCCCTACTCCACACATCACACATCAAAGCCAAATTTGCTGGCATATACACAAAATAACAATGACTCCATTAATGTATTAAGTCACTTCGTGACAGTCCTCCCTACCAAAAAAAAAAAAAAAATGGGTGGGGGGGAAAGATACCGCACATTTTCTTTAGCTGGAGACTTAACGTGCAAAAAAAATGGACTATTAAAGTTATGAAGAAACAAAACAAAACTAGCGTTGTGGAGTGCATTGCCAAAAGAAAAAACAGTTCAGCTGGTTCAGACACGGGTAACAGCACAACAGGGCGTATAAGGCCCATACGCAACATGGCGCCAATCTCCTTTTGAATGATCGGAACCTGTCGAGGGTGTACTCGGTAAGGTGACTGCTTAACAGGCTTCGCTCCATCAACGTCTATGTCATGGACTACTTTCGTAGTCCGCCCAGGGATGTCCTTAAAGACCTCAGGGAACCGGTCCAAAACAGCGAGCACACTGGAACGCTGCTCCGCTGTCAAATGGTCCAGCTCTTCCTGCAAGGCGGCTCTCGCAGCCCCATTCTCCTGCCACGCCCCTACTGAGGACGTCGACAAGGTACTGGCCACGGCCGTTTCCTCCTCCTCTTCCTCAACAGGTATGCAAGGACCTGAGAGACAAACGGGAGTGCCAGATAGGCCTCCCGAGGAAGAGTCGACAAAGCCCTTAAGCATGTTTACATGACATAAACGCTGCTGGCGACGACGACCTGGGGTGGATACCACATAGTTGGTATCACTCACCTTCTTCAACACCTCGAACGGTCCCTGGAATTTTGCCTCAAAATGATCCCCCCGATGCGGCAAGAGTACTAAGACTCTGTCGCCTGGAGAAAATTCCCGTTGCACTGCTCCCTTTCCCTTGTCAAACCAATGCTTAGCACGGGTTTGACTCTCATCAAAATGTTCGGCTGCCAAGTGCCAACATCGCAAAAGCTTGTGCCTAACCCCCCCTATCCATTCCAACAAGCTGAACTCTCTCTGGTCTGCTCCCAACAACGAATCTTTAATATGGGTCAGCGGACCTCTCACCAGGTGTGCAAATATTATCTCAAAGGGACTAAAACCAGTACTCTCTGAAGGGGAGTCTCTCAGCACAAACAAAACATAGGGAAGATTGTCATCCCAGTCAGTTTCGAATTGGAGGGCAAACTTGCGCAGGATGCTTTTCAGAGTTTGGTGGCTACGCTCCACCACACCTTGAGTCTGGGGGTGGTAAGGACTGCTCACGGAGTGCTTAATTCCTAGAGACTTACAAAAATCATCAAAAACCCTACCACAAAAATAGCTAGCACCATCCGTCTGCACCTTACAAGGTACTCCCAAAAAAGAGAAAAACAGGTTTAAGTTCCTACAAACAACCTCCGCTGTAATCCTTCTAAGAGGTACGGCGTTAACATACCTCGAGGCTGCATCCACCATGGTGAGGAGGTACTCGTTACCTCTTTTGGTCTTCTTCAGAGGGCCAACGACGTCCACTTGGATGGTAGTGAAGGGTTCCGGCAGATGAGGAACCTTGACCAGCGGAACCGGCTTGATCTTCTGGTTCGGCTTCCCCACACGTTGACAGATCAGACACTCCTTACAGTGCCTGGCCACCTCTGCCCGAATCCCCGGCCAGAAGTGCAGGCGGGTTAACTTCCCAAGGGTCTTCCTGACCCCTGAGTGTCCGGCAAAACGTCCGTCGTGGGCCACCTCCAGCAGGGCCTGACGATACCGGACCGGCACCATCAGCTGCTCCACGGAAGCCCACGCGGCGTCCTCCTTAGGGAAGGTGGGCGGCAGCCACCTTCTGAACAGTACCTCGTCCTTCAGAAAGTACGTGGTAGTCGGCGCGGCATCCATCTGCTGCGTCAACGCCTGGTCCAACATGGGGGCCAGACTCTCATCTTCCCTCTGCGCGGCGATCAAGGCCGTCCTTCCCTGGCGCACATTACCTGGGGACAAACAAACACCGGCCGAAAGAGGCTCGGCAAACAGGGATGAAATATTGAGGTCCCCGACCTCGTTACCTTGGGCGGAACTCTGGGGAGCTGGGGGTTCTGGAGTTTGGGCGGCGTTACTCATGCTGCGTGTCACAGCACAAAAGGGGAAAACTTGGGGCATATTGGCCTCCAGTTGTTCTAAATCTGCGGCGGCACTAGGCTCTTCCTGCAGGACCGGGGGAGGGGTTCCTCCCATTCTCTCCCTGGCCAAATCATTACCTAAAATGATGTCCACCCCTTTTACGGGCAACTCAGGCAAAATCGCAACTGGAGCCTCACCCTTAAAACAGTCAGAATCTAAAAAGATCCTGACCAAAGGTGCCGAATTACGGCCCCCAATGGAAGACAAGATTACCCATTCTCCTGTCTCCCCTCCAGTAACCACCCCTGCCCTAAGTAAGGTCTGTAAAGCCCCCGAGTCTCGGAGAACATTCACGGGACGAGTGACCCCGCCACCAGTTACAGACCCCCTCGACACAAAAGCTTTATAGCCAGCGTCCGGCTGGACCTCCTCGTCTCCGAGGGTAGTGTAGCGTTCCCCCACTCCTGGAGGAGGAAACACACAACCCACCGTCATTGTCTCCACTTCTGGGGACTTCTGCGTGGCCAACACTGCCTTCGCTTGCTCCTTAGGCTGGAGCCTGCGCCAGCAATAGTCTGCCTTGTGTCCCGCCTTCCCACAAAAGGAACACTTAAAAACTTCCCTCTGCCGACCTGGCGGCGCGGGCTTCGAAATACACTTGCCTTGAGAGGGAGGGTCAAGGGAGCGCTCCTGCGTTCCCTTCCCTTTAGATTGGGAGAAGCTGTATCCCCCACCACCTGGCTTGGAACCAGACGTGTAGCTGTCTCTCCTAGCTAGGGTAAAATTGTCGGCTATCGTAGCGGCCTCCTCCACTGTGGTGATGTTTCGCTGTGCCAGGTGTGACGCTACATCCCTATCCACGACCTGTACAAACGCCTCCACTAACATCAACTCCACCAGCTGGTCATAAGACACCACGTTCTGGGATCGACACCAACTCACGAAAGCCTCCCGTTTCGCCCTAGCCAACTCGAGATGACACTGCTCAGAGGTCCTTTTCAGAGCCCTAAACCTTTGTCTATAAGCTTCAGGCACCAGAGAGTAGACCTGAAGGACCTGCCTTTTTACCTGATCATAGGAACAAGCGTCCGTATCAGTAAGCGCCATATACGCTTTCAGTGCCTTACCCTTGAAGCTTTGCTGCAAGAGCAAAGTCCACTGATCTCTGGGCCATGAGAGACGAATGGCAAGCCTCTCAAAACTACTGAAGAAGGTGTCTACACTTCCTTCATTAAACGTGGGTATAAGCCTAATGGCCTTCCCCAAATCAAACATAGGAACACTGGAGCCGTTATTCCCAGCTGCCCCTAACTCAGCTAAACGCACCTGAGTTTCGGCAAGCCTCAACTGTAGCTCCAGCCGCCTAATCTCTGTGTCAACCTGGGGCGCCCTGAGCCCCTCGTCCATCCTATCACCTTCAGTATCCGGCTGGAGAGATTCATTCTCGACACCAACCAAACTGATCTGTTGAAGCACCAAGCTAACAAGGTCTGCTTTCAACAGTTGGTGATAGTCTGTCGCCCCTAAATGAGTAGCGATTAACCGTAATTCAGGTACAGTTAATCCGCCTACCTCCTCGGGCGTTGGTTGATTACCCACAAAAATCGACGCGTCTTCGTCACTCACGATACGCATGATGCCGAAAGACCGCGATACACACAAACACACAAACAATGGCTTATGAAACGACTCGAAATCCTGGCGAGGTCGCCACTATCATGCCCCGACCCCCCTCTTATTCAACCCCTTCTCCCAGTTACCTTGACTTGGCAATGAAAAGGATAAAAAAAAGAATGAGGAAAACTATTATTCCAGGTTCTTGGGCACTTAACAGAAAATAAAAACAAAACAAGTAAATGAACTAAGTTTATTTACAAGACACGGATAACTAATTTAATTTAATTCTGATTACCAGAAGGATAATCGTATGTTAAAGTAATAAATTACAATAACAAAATATAAAACAAAACACAAGATTTCGAGTCTTCCACAATAACCACAATAACACAAACACAAATATTAAAACACCAACTCAAACTCAAACTCAAACCCCAATACAAAACACTAAAACACCCAAACTCAAACTCAAACACAAAACTCTAAAACACAACCACAAAGAAATAAAATAAAATAAAATAACTAACTAAACTAAATAACTGGAGACAAGGAAACGGGAACCAAGTACAAGGAGAAGAGACCCAACCCCAGAAAAAAGGGATGTGGTTAAAAAGTCCTAGCTTATCTCCACCCTTCTCGCTACCAAAATAATCCCTACCAAAAGAGATAAAAGAAACAGAGGTTGGATATTAAATGCGCTAAGCAGAAAATGAAACAATATCCACCTCCCCTACGTTACCCAAACCAATCCCTACCAAAGAGAATAAAACAGAGAATGGGTATTCAAGACGCGAAGCCAAAAATTAAATAATACCCACCTCCAAACAGGTAACGTAAAAAAACACAAAGTAGACAAGCCACACTAGACTCGCTCCCAGTCTCCAATTAAAAACAAACACCTTCACATACCTAAGGCACTACATACATCAACACTCTAACCTCTACACTAACATATATAATATATATATATATATATATATATATATATATATATATATATATATATATATATATATATATATATATATATATTACATACCGCCATACGGACACCCACACGGACCGACGCGGTGACCTCCGGATGACCTCCTCCACTCGTTGACTGACCCGGACCCGCGAAAGGTCACGTCGCGGTCACTTTCTTAGCCGCCGCCCCCCCACCTCGCAGGTGACCTGAGAATATTCCACTCCCTACTCCACACATCACACATCAAAGCCAAAATTGCTGGCATACACACAAAATAACAATGACTCCATTAATGTATTAAGTCACTTCGTGAC